>CATIWJ010142391.1:0-23803 GCA_949640765.1 Croton laevigatus | reverse complement strand
CCGTCGATGTCCATAAAAGATTCCTCCGCCATTGCTTCGACTCTACCGCTAGATGACTCGCAACCCGACTTCAGTCTTTCCGCACTATATAGTGACGGTGCAAAAAGCAAAAGGTCTGCTAGAAGTTTATAATGGCGCCAATTAGACGGAAATTCTTGCCTAGATTTTAAGGGTGGCTTGGTCCGGGCTCCTATAGGTGTTAAGAATCTAGGCCTAACTCACCTGAAAATCAGGGTTGACAGGTGAGGATTCATCTGGAGCGTGACATCGGCAGTTTCTCTGCAGGAGGTCACCCATTACCGACATCGGTGGAGAGGGCAGGCTTTGATACCATATTAAGAATCTGGGCCTAACTCACCTGAAAACCCGAGTTGACAGGTGAGGATTGCCCAGCCTTATAAATCTCATTAAGACCCTACTCCTTTCCGATGTGGGATTCTTTCAACAACTGATACAGAAAGTATGGATTGTAGACTACTGAAGAAGAAGAAGAAGAAGAAGAAGAAAACAGAAACGAAGAAGAAAAGAGAAGCCTGAAGAATAGAGAAAGAAGAGGGTTTTGAGTTACAGGTGAAAAAAATATTTTTAATTATATTAATGGGGTGACGAAATTACCCTTGACGTTGTAGAAGAGAAGCAGCTGGGCGAGAGCCAAGTGGCGGTCATATGAGGCGGCAGAGAGACACGTGGGTATGACTGACACAAACCTTTTCTGCCTTTTTACATTTGTTTAAATTAAATATTTTAATTCCATTCAAAAAAAAAAATTAAATATTTTAATTTGTTAAAAATAATGGTTTTTTTTATTTTTTTGTATTGTCCTTTTGGAGTCTGTGTACTACTCAAAGACAAGTTGAGCTTTCGGGAGGGACGCGTGTCGAAATAGAATTAAACAGATGAAAAGTGGCCACGTGTCGTCAAGTTTAAACGCCTGGGATTTGACACGTGTACACTGTGCTTTTGGGAATGAAACCCGTGAAGATACGACGTAGATTTTGGTACTCTTCCTTGTCTTTCGGTTGAATTGGATTAGACGAGTCTCTGCTTCTAGTTTTGCCTACAGTCCCCTTCATACAGTTACTGCTGTTTAGTACGGTTACGTTCAATTTTTTTTATTAAATTAGAAATCCTTTACTCTTTTTTTTTTTCAAATGACAAACCAATTTGATATGGAGAAAAATTAGTCAAATTTAATGTTTACATTTAAAATATTTTTTTTAATTTACAATAAAGAATCTAAATATCATTTCATTATTCATTGTATTTACTCATTCTGTCTTGTAAAGCATATCATTATATTATTTTCATTTTATTTAAAAATAAGTCTCACTAAATAATAAATATTTTTTTCTATTTATATTCTTCATATTTTATTAAATATTAAAATTTTAAAATATAAAATAAATTATTTTATTTTATAAATATACCATTATCACGAGAATAAAAAGATAAATTTATTATCTAATCTACTCCTTGCTTAATTAAGGTTAAATATCAAAAGAATGTGACATGTTTTTCAAAAAAGAGAAAATATTTTTTATATTTGAGACCGAGAATGTGACATCCTAGCTAAAAGCTAATGGTTTGCAAATACAACTTATTTTTTTTTGGCTAATGTTGCGTTTATTTGACGTTTATTATGTTTAAATATGGATTTTATTTAATTTTTCTTATTTTAATTAGGGACGGTTGTATTTGACAAAAAGGAAGCTAAATGAGTATAATTAAACAAGTTTTGGATTGTTAGAGTTAAAGCTATAAGATAATCGGACGATTTTGACGTTGTTCAGAATTACCTAAGGATGAGACTAACGAGCGAGAGAACGAGGCAAACTGAAATTAATTGGGCTGCTGGCCCGCAACTTCAGTTGATATTTTAGATTTAATTAAAAGCTTAGGAGGAGATTTGAACATGAATTTTTGGGGCCATTTTTGTTGCATTAATGTGGGCCCTTATTTTTATGATTATTTAAGTGAAATTTAGGTTTTTAGAGAGGCATTCTAACACCTCCACATCAACGAATTTCAATTTCCATTTTTATAGAATATACGTTTTCTTCATGGCCCTGCGTGGCTAAATTTCTCCTTTTCAGTCAAGAGATAATCCAAGATTTGAATTCCTCATTATTGTCAAACCTTATTGAGTTTAATTGTCTTTTTAATTGATATTGCATTTATATATTTTCTGTAGTTTATTGGAAAAATATATTCCTAATATCTTTCTGTTCATTATTTTTTTAAAGAAAGAGTATCCATTAGTATTACTATTAGTATTATTATTTTTTTTATTAACCTACAAAGTATCCAAGCTTGTATCCATTTTATGGTCTATGTTTATCGAGAATTATTGTCGAATCTGCTGGTCCAAAGAGTATTTTTACCCTATGCATTATCAAACCCAACACTTGGAGGCTTAGTTAGTAGCGTGCTCTCCAACTAAACTACTATGTAGGCTTACTATTAGTATTATTTTAGTTATGAATTATTTGGATATTTCAGTAAAATTATGATAGTATTATTTATTACCAACAATTAAGTTTTTTATTTGAAAAGTAAGTTTTTAATTATTTCTCCAATTTATATAATAATAATTATTAACTACAATAAATTTTTAAATATCTGTAAATCGCATGTTTTTAACTAACTTTATAATTCAAAATATAATTTTTATTTTAATAAAATCAATTAATAAATTAAAAATATTTAATTTAAATTTATTTACCTTTATTTAACTATAATATAAATATTAATAGAATAAATTAATTTATTATAAATGATAATGGATCCCAAGTTCTATCTTAAAATTTAGATTTAGTACAAAATTTTCGATATAGTTTGGTTGGACAAGTAAGAATAGGAAGTTCAACTTCTCGAGAGGTATCCAATTTAAGTTGAGTATTTATTTGAAGAATTCTGAAAAATTAGGAAACTCAACTTTCCTTTCCAATCCAAGTAACTATATAATTTTTATTGTAATTAATTATGCATAATTTCTATTGTATCTTTATTTTCATGTTTAAAAAATTTATTATAAAAATATTTAAGATATTTAATACTATATTTTATTAAATAATTTGAGTATTCAAGAGTTCATGAAACAAAATAAATTATATTTATTTCGTACTGCTTAGAAAATAACTTTCATGTAGTACCCAAACACTTATGTTTTTTGGGAAAAAAAAAATTTGTAAACTAAGGGTGTAAAATATAATAGAGGATGTAAAATGAGAGTATAAAATATAAATGTTTACTTTACTTTAGTAGTTTACTCTATTATTTGGTTGGAAGTAAAATAAAAGGGTGAAAATAATATAATTTTATGTGATTTGTTGAAATAAATATTATTTTATTTATTAATATAAAGGGTGTAATAATTTTTTTATTAATATAATTACATAAACAGTAATTTTACATCCATCACCATTTATTTTCACTCCAATTTGGAGTGAAAACTGTACAATGCAAAATAAGAGTATTGTCCTCTCACCTAATGAACAAATTTTGTATTCCTAAAAAAGAAATTACAAAAAAAATAATATAAGCGGTTACAATCTCTACTGAAAATTCTGTAATTCTTCTCATTGCGACAAACATGATGCGAGGGTCATAATGACGTGATCTCGAATCACGAATTTTGATAAAGACGATTCAACGGTCGTTAACTTGATCTTGAATCACGAATTTTGATTAAGATAATTCAAAGGTCGTTGACTTGATCTTGAATTACAAACTTTGAAGAGGCTTTGATCTTTGAATCTGGTGGAGATATTTGGGAGTTTGATTTGACATGGCTTTTGAGCTTAAATTCTGTATTTGTATAACGAATGTGAGACAAGGGTTGCATGAACTTGATCTCGAATATTCGTAAAGAACTTTTGATGACAATAGACGGACAAGGCTTTAAAAATTGGGGAAAGCTTGCGTCTTCAAATCGTCAAAGTTTTGGAGCTTGATTTGTATTTTTAAAACGAAGCGAGGGTCGTGATGACTTCACCTCGAATCTATGTTGAAACGCCTTTGATGATAATTCAAGTATTGTAGACTAGCTCTTGAATTATCTTGACGAACTTTGTTGAAGATTGTTAGACAAACCTTCTGACTTTGAGGAGATGTTGAATCTTCAATTTGCTAGAGCTTTAAGACTTAATTTTCTTTTTGAGCTTTGAAGCTTGGATTTTTTGAAGTTTTAACTAAAAATAGGCAATCTATTTATAAAGACTTTGGAATGTTTGCTCATCAAGCGAAGTGATTTGATTAGTCCACTTGACACATTTTTATTAGTCTCATCATTTTGATATTATCGCATAATTTATTTAATATGATAATTATTAAAATACTATTTAAATATATATTTAATATTTTATTTAGTTATTTTATTTAGTTAATTAATTAATTAACATTTTATTTTATTTATTTTTTTATTTTCTAAAAATTTCTATACAAACAAATACCTTTCTCTAAATAGAGTATGTTTATTTCTCCAATGCAAAATTCACCTACGTATTACTTTACACCTTTATTATACTTATAAACAAACAGCCTCTTAAGATAGTAAATCACTTGAAACAACCATGTCTTCAAATTTATACACAGAGAAAATCCTAAAACCTAAGACGAGTGGATATAATGAAGGAATTAAAATTGCTTACAATTTACAAATTGGAAAAAGGAGTAGTTTATCTTTGTTAAAAGGGCTAAAATATGAAAAAGGAGCGGTTTATAAAACAGAGATGGAAGAATAAAATATAAGTCAAAAGGCAATGGCCGGTAACGAATCAGAAATGTACACGTACCAAACTTCAATTCTCAAAATAAATCGGCGAGGAGTAAGCGCGCGGCACGTGGTTCTAGACAAGACCCATGTATCATAGCAATGCGGTGGGGTCCAACATGCCAACTTGCATTGTACCTTTTATTTTACAATTATTTTATTGTCTGATTAGATGAGTGTAAGGATTTAGGATTGGTGTTGATGTAGGTGCCACGTGTTTAAAAGCTAGGGATGCGTACACGTGGCGAGGTGGGTAAGGGTTTCCACTACGCAGTGCCAATCAGTTGAAAAGCGACCTTTCAAGGTCTCTTTTGGACGTTAGAATGCTTATGTGTGCAGGTTTGACAGGATTATTTAAAATTATTTATCATTATGAGTGTGCAACTTGCAAGAAAGTTTACTATTCTAAAAGAGAGGATATATTTTTTTTAACCAATAAAAAGAGGGGTTTAAAAACTCATGTTGGAGTGCCATCCAATGCAATAAAGAATTCTTTTTTCAAATATGTGGGGGAGTGTGTGGGTAAATGTTTATGTTAAAAAAATAGATTTAAAAGAAAATTTTAGCATAAATTTTTAGTTTAAAGATAATTTTAAATAAATTTAGTATAAATTTAAAAATAAAAATTAAAAATATAATTTATCAAACAGATAAAATTTACATATAATCCTTTAATTTTAATGTTATAACTAAAATACTTCTAAATTTTAATTTGTCTTTTAATAATTCGTGAACTTAAATTTTCAATGGCAAATGGTTCTTTTGATCATATCTCCTTTTTTTTATCCTAAGACAATTTTCACCTGTGGTATATAAATTTTAGGATTTTCACTTAATGATATTTAAAGTTTCATTCATTTTATAAAAATATATCTTTTTATTTTGTCCTCATAACTTAACAATATTTTTTAAAATTGAAAGAATTGTATGCTTTATAATAATTTCTTTTAGGTAATAATAATAATAAACTATAGATGACTTTTAATAATTTTTAATTTGCATAAGATAATGTAAATTTTTTCAATTTTATAGAAGCCTTTGTAATAATTTTTATAGTGTAATTTTTTTTTTCAATTTTGTCTATTTTTTGTGGTGGAAAATTTTAAGACAAAAAAAGTTTTTAGCTTTTCAGGAATTGGGTTGAACTATGTGAAACTAACTTCATATTTGGTTTGAGAATCAAATTATGATTTCATTGGGTAGAAATTTTTGCCGTTGATGCTGTTTTAATTTTTTAGCGAATGAAATTCCACTGTCAATTAGTGAGATGTACAATATATCAAGATACAAAATATATCAACAGACAATAAGTAACTTATATACTACATAAAAAAGATTAAGGATACAATATTTTATTCAAATGCCTATTCGAAACCACTTTTTGCTTCTTTTTTTTTTTTTTTCAGAACAAAACTAGCCATTGTCTGTATAGAATTCTGAGATCAAATACAGTAGGTCATGATTTTTAGATTTTGGCTCTGTATTACAAATTAGATATGACTGCGAATTCAATAATTATTACGTGTCTAATTCATAATACAAAGCCAAAATCTTAAAACGGTGACCCATTGCATTTGATATCGGTACTCTATACAGATAATCGGCTAACTTAAGATATTATTGTAAAAAATACAATTGTTTCAATTTTGTAAAATAATGTCAATTTAGGAATCAAAATAAGAAGTTCATGCATTTTTAAGAAAAAAATAAAACTTTAGCTACAATTAATTGAGAATCCCTAACATTTAGGTACCGTAGATGAAAATTGTCATCTGGACAAAGAAAGGTAGAACGGCAATGACCATGTGTGATCTGAAGACAAATTAAAATTTAAGGATATTTTACTTACAATCATCAAAGTTTATGAACTATACGTAAAATTTACCCGGATGACAAATTCCATTTTCAGTCCTTATTTTTTGAATTCGTGTTAAAATTATCATCAACTATGCAGTTAATGCTGAAATTATTTAAAAAAATTGAAAATGTGTTGAAATTTTCCTTTAACAGAAAGTTCATACTGAAATTGTCTATTAACCCTAAAAAGAGAGGATATATTATTTCAATATCATACCAATTGATAATAATCTAAGTTAAATACATTGAATTAGTTAGTTTAATAGTTGCTTCAAAAAAGTTCAATTGGAAACATCTTCAAAAAATTTTTTGCTCGACTACCATTTCAGAATCAATCATATAAGCCTCATTTTGAAGTTAAGAAAGTTGGATTTAGATAACTATATACTATGGGGAAAAAAAATCTATTTTAACACGTAAGTTGACTTATTGAATAATAACTCAAGCTTTACCTTTTCAAGACCATGTTCATTTACAATTTTCAATCAACTCCACCCCAAAAAACAAAGGATATTGTCCGAATATTTAAAAGGAAACTTTTACAATAGAGAATTGAATTCAAAATTTAAGCCATAATATGGATTAAGAATGACCTGATTGGTCATTTTACATTTATCAATATTGTGTAATGTGCAAATAATTATATCGTAATTTCAAGATCACAATTTTATATTATTCATAAGATTATTAAGGCCAAACCATAGTTTTGGATCTAAACCTTTTGTAAATTCCCAATTTTGAATGAATTTTCTTGCCAGGACGCTTTCAACATAACATTTGCCATCCAATTACAGCCTGCCAAAAAATTTTATGGCCTAACCTAATTATAAAATTTTTATAAGTATGAAAGCTTTTAATAAGATCAATTTGAAACGCATGGGCAGTTAAATTTTAGGCGTTATTTTGTAATTATACAAATTAAGAAATAATATAGGAGAGAATTTAGCAGGGACAGTACTAGCAATGGAGGGGCCGCCGCCGCCGCTAAGTCCGTTCATGCCGCTCAATGACGTGACCACCAACCAACACATCCTTTGCCAGAGAACGTAATTCGATGGTCGTCATTTGCAACTGGAACCTACTGCATCAATATAAATCATCTGTGAATGGAACATTGCTTTTGAATAATATCCTCGTCGCCGACGAATAGCGCTTGTTTCCTTTCAAATTCTTGCACTTGGTTGTAAAATCCCTCTTTTTTTCCCCCCACATAAAAGATTGCAAGAATGTTACACTTTTGCCAAAAAAAATATACTACTACCTCCGTATTTTATGGTTATTTACATTTTCTTTTTTGGGTGTATTTTTTGGTTCTTTACATTTTCATTTATAGTAAGTTTTGTAATTGTTTATTATTATTTTTTTATTGGTATTAGTGAAAAAATAAGTAGTATAAAAAATTAGTAATTATTTATTATTATTTGTGTATTGCTATTAATGATTTCTTGATATTTGTATTTTTACGATATAAAGAATTGAGAAAAACGGAAGTAGTATTGTATATATATATATATCAGTTGGTTGCACTTGAAGATAATAACACGTAGATATCTGTATCTCTACCATAACAAGACGTAACGCTCTACAACACTAAATTGGCAATATCAATCCAATTAAAATTTCTATATTCTACTATTTTTATAAAAGATACGATGAATGACCGACAATTCTGAAATATTTTAATGTATTTTTCTGAGAACGGAAAGAATGAAATAAGTTTGCGAATATTTTTTTGAGGGAGAAATAAAGTTAATATTAGTTGGAGTTGTTTTTTTTTTTACTAGAGAGTGATGTGTTTGTAGGGTACTGTATTTACTACTTTTTGTTTCTAACAGTATCAGAGTAGTGTAGATAGGAGGATGTGGCACCGATTGGCAATTGGCAGCACTTGAGAGAGAGGGTTATTGCTATTATTATTGTTAATGATGACGCGAGGGATATTCAGACGACACGTAGCTGATGTTGACGCCTACTCCTTTTCAGATTCTCCGACACAATTGGATTGCCACGTGTTTTTCCTTTACATTTATTTAACAAAGCTCTGCCCACACATCATCATCACATGCTGCAGTTTTGTTCCTACTTATTTACACTTGTGTCCCCAATAATACTCCATATTTTACACTCCATAATTTATTTCCTTTCTCCAATAAAAGCTTTCGTAAACTGTAATTTTTAAAAGAGAAATTTTACTCCCTCTTTTTTTTTTATATAAAGATATATTTACTATATTCTTCTCTCTATTCTAAAAAAAAGGGGGAAGCAAATCGAACCCAAGCACTAAGATTTGTTAAGGAGATCACCTACCACTGAGATACTTCTTTGTTCACAATGAGATTTAAACCCACGATCTCAAGATTATTAGACACCACACTCAATCACTAGGCCAGATGGTTGTTTCCATTTTACTCTCTCTCTCTTTATTTTCCATAGTCATTCACTTCACTTCATTCTTTAATTTTTTTTCTATTATAACAACACCATGCACTTCACTTTTCACATTTAATAAAATTATTAAATATACGCAGGCCTGTTTAATCCCATGTGCAACATACTCTTTTGCACAGGGCCTCAAAAAATTAGGAGGCCCAAGATTTATATATGTTAAAGTAGTTAGTTTGTGTTTTTCATTACAATTTTCTCTTCCCAAACAGAAAAAAAAGGAGAGCAGCAACAAAAAAAAAAAAAGAAAAAAGAGAGAAAATAAGTTCCGTTGAACTGTACTGAAATTCTATTATAGTACATGCATCCGATTCTGATCTTCACTATTTCAGGGTTTTTTTAATCTTTTCAATTTACGTTTACTGTTTGTTCCATTTTTTATTCTTCCCATAAATATTATTAAGTAATGCTTTGATTAATTTTTCAATATTAATATTACGAAAATCAATGCTTTTTAACGTGTATAACATAGAAAAATAGAGGAAAGAAAGCAGATTTATAATTGCCTTGGGAATGATATGTATTTAGAGTTGAAGTTGCTTAAGAAATTCTTGCCAAATGAAAAAATTGGACCTCTTGAAATTTTGCAATTTTTGAACCGTGGAGTTTGCTTTCCTAATTCATTCATTGCTTATAGAATTATGTTATTATTGATGCTTTTGTAGAAAGGAGTTTTTCCAAGTTGAAGTTGCTAAAAACTTATATGCGTTCCACAATATTATAAGAAAGACTTAATGGTTTAGCATTAATAGCGATAGAAAGGCGAAAGGTGAAGAGGATGAAACTTTTTAAGTAATTTCATTAAGTGATGTATATGCTATCATATTATGTGTAACTGGTTTTCTTTTAAATTAAAGCATGAAATAAAAAGAATTTTTTTTATCATTATTCTCGTTCTTTTCGTATATTTATATTTTTCAGAGGCCTCATTTGTAATCTTGGCACATGGTCTCGAAATTTAGCGAGACAGCCCTGAATATACGTTAATTATAATACATTATTTAAGTAATTTAATTATATTACTTTATAAAGAAAAAATAAATTATTAAAATTATAAATTACAATTAATTTTTATCGTAAAAATAGAAAAATAATTTGTTTATAAAATTCATAATAAGACATTTAATTTGAAACATAAAAATTCTAAATGAGACTCTTATGGATCGAAAGGACTATTATTTTATTTTTCATATAATGTTCTTATGTTTATTAATAACTTGGTAAATATACATATAAAATGTTTTTTTTTTAAAAAAAATTTTAAAATTGTCATGTATAATAAAATAAATTCTAAAAAAAATTAATCTCTAGATAATTGTTGTAAGCCTCCTCCATATGTCAGACTGCCTCCAAAGAGTGTGGTTGCCCACACCTAGGCTAAGGAAATGTCACCCTCATCTAGGCTGGGGGAGAGGTCACTCTTACTTGGGCCAAGAGAGAGATCACCCTTACCCAGGCCGGGGGAGAGGTTGCTCTTGCCTAGGTCAGGCAGAGAGGTCGCCTATTCGACCTCCCCTCCAGGCTTAGCAACTGGACCCCTAGAATCAAGGGGCCTCTTAGGCTCCGAGATTCTAAAGGCCCTTTGTGTCTTATTAGATACGAGGTTTTTGAGACCTCACAGTCCTAGACTCCCTATATAAGGTCCTCGTTTGTCACTTGTCAGATTGAATCACTTTCTAGACTTTCAATTGTGTAAATGATAATTTTTCGCATTAAACCTAAAAAACATACACTTTTTAATTGATTTGTACAGCATCGCCACACCTCTTTCTTTTCGCTGCAACAATCCAACAGCCTCCATCATTGCCAGTGAGATGGCCAAAAGTCACCTACCAAACAAACCAGTCCCTCTAGCGATTAGTGACCAAAAGCAATGAGAATCATTGCCTGAAGACTATCTCCTGAATCCACTAAAATCTTCCAATAATGATTTTGACCACCACAGAGTAATAAAGTTATAAATAATTGTAACACCCCTTAATCCGACCATTTATAGTCGAAATAAGTTGTGTTACATCAAATATTGCATGGTATACAGATCATTATCTACATGTATTTGAAAATATAGGTACATTTTTTTTTCTTCTATTTTAGAGTTGCTTGTTCTGACTTCATCTTCACAGTATATGCTAATCTATGTTATTGTTTTGGTGCTACCCCAATGTTCCAACTTCTGTACTTCTTTTGGAGACCTACAAGTTCAGAATAAACCAAACTTGCTGAGCGATTAATATTACGCTCAGTGGATACTTTAACTAAAGAAAAGCATAAATAATTTAATGCACATGCAAAATTTAAAACATAATTTAAATATTGTAATTCACATAATAAAATAATCATCAAATTTAAAACATAATTTAAATATTGTAAATCATAAAATAATCATCAAATAAAATTTTTCTTTTAAATAAATTAAATTGCATTATTTAAAATCTTACTTGGTTTGCTCTACTAGATATTCAGACGAACCTACATTACTGACTTGTTTAAACTCACCAATTGGCTATGTTACAAACTTGCTATATTATTTCCTAGTTTAATTCACCAAATGGCCGGCATCAAATGACTATTTAATATCGGTAGTCACCGTAAATCAATGTCAACGGCCGTCGCCGTAACAATTAATGGCCATATATTACAAAACTCAGGACATGATCAATCATTCCCTACATTAACTCAGTTCAACTAAATCTTAGTAGAGCTTAAAATATTTTTCTTATAATTTTCAATTTTCCAAAATCAATAATTTTCATCATGAAATTCGACATAGATAGTTATTCCAAAATCTACACATTCCAACATTTATATTTATTCCAAATCATATTTTTAATCATGTTCATATGAAATATTTATTTAAAAGTCATATTCTTCATCACCATATTTATTTCAAAACATTATTTTAATAATCATGGATAATTTTTTTTTAAAAAAATACTTTTTCATCTTAAATCAATATTTTTTAATAACACATATATATATATATATATATATCTTCATTTTTAAATCTTATTCATAAAATTATTTTCTAAGTTATTTTAGGTACTTTGATTTTCCCCAAAATAAACTTAGATACCTTTAAAAATATTTGATCTTAATTAAACTATTACTTTTAGTAAATTTTTTTTTTAACTAAGATATTCATATATTAAAATTGCATACTATAAAGCATCTGTAATTGAGCATAGCCATTACAAAAAAAAGCTATCTTAAAGGCTAGCTCGAGCTAAATTATGAGCCTCTTAATTATTTTCCCTGTTAATATAAAAACAATTTACGTGATCAAAGGTAGAAATCACCCTCTTAATATCTTCTATAACATCCATTACCTGATGATGGCAATTAATTCTTCCTTGCACTGCTTCAGCCATCGTCTTAGAATCTGTCAGTATCACACAATCCCGCCATTGTCGAGTTGGAATAAGATGCAAGGCCTTTTGAACTGCTAGAGCCTCTAGCGGATCCATCATGAATTTGTACCTTTGAAGTTGCCAATCTATTAATTTTCCCCTATCCTTGACCACAACCGCAATCACTCTTTTTTTCTTTGCTTCCTTAACCGCAGCATCTACATACAACCATCGTGAAAATCCTTGGGAATGAATATTTTCCGGAGTTGAATTGGACGAAGGAGGAGAAACATCAAACCCCTACACATCTTTAAACTCCTGCCATGCTCTGACAGCAACTTGTATTACCTCGTCTACTCTTGCTTGAATATCATTAAACATTTTATTATTCCTGGCCTTCTAAATTTGCCACATAATAATGACAACTAGACCCAAGGCTTCATCCTCCAAATTAGCGTGTTTGCTCAAATCCACCATTTGCTTCCATAAAACCAATGGGCAACCAGAGACCAGATTATCAACTTTAAAGCAGAAGGGTGATTGGAACCATACAGCTTTGGAGAAATGACATTTTAAAAATAAATGTTCTTCATCTTTATTGTCTTGACAAAAAGCACAAATATATGATGCATTAGGAATTCTACGAGACAAATTGCTTCCACCGCAAGTCCCTCCATGATGAAGCGCCAGAGAAAAAATTGCAACTTTCTAGGTACTTTAATCTTCCAAATGGAAAGCCATCGGAAAGTGTCAAAAGATCTCTATGGTTGGGATGAAGGATTTATACACTTGAGAGCCTCCCTGTAACCATATTTAACCGAATATCGCCCATTTTTTGTTGGATTCCAAATTAGAACATCGGGTTGAGAAGAGTTTGCAATTGGCATAGACAAAATAATTTGGACATCACTTTGGGAAAAATTTTCGTCAAGAAGTGCTTAGTTCCACTGTCTCGTATCATTGTCAATAAGCTGATGGACCCAATGTAACCCTACTCTCCTATTATCCATCCTCTCCGCAATATTACTTTTAGTAATACTTGTAAATATCTTGACTTAAGGTACTTATAAATTTTTTATTTAAAACCCAATTTATATATACTTATATTTACTTTTAAAATAATCATTATTAATAAATTATATCTTTTAATGAAATAATAATGAGTACTTAGTTTTTCTAAAAATATTTATTTTTAGTACTTAAAATAACTTAAATAAAAATTAACTTTAATATAATATTATAATATTAAAATAATAAATAAATAAATTAAATTGAAATCGTAAAATAAATGAACAATAAAATAAATAAATATTAAATTATTTAAAGAAATTAAAATAAATGAGTAATTATGAAAATTAAAGTAAGAATGAATACCACACAAAATATATGGGTATATAGAAAAGTAATAAAATTAAAGAATTGATAAGTAAAGAAAAATAAATAAATAAATAAATCCCCACAAAATAAATGGGTGTTTAATATTGAAATAAAATAATAATAATAATAAAACCCCATAATTTTAATGGGTGTTTAATAAAGTAATAAAATAAAAATAAATAAAATAATAATAACAATAATAATAATAATAATAGGAATAATAGTATATAAAGATATATAAAAAAAATTAAAGAAAATAAATGAACTTGAAATAACAAACTTCAATAATAACAAACTCAAACTCAAAATAAATGAACAATAAATTTGAAAGTATTTTATTCAAAGTTAAAATATCAAACCTTTTTATATTTGCCTTTGGGTTTGATTCTCTTTCCTTAGTTTTTGTCCTGATGACAAACACCCAAAATTTGTATTTTCTCTCAATTTTAAGGACCTTTCCAAACTTATTTACACTCTATGAACCTTCAAGGGTTGAGGGTCTATTTATGATTTTGCCTAAGGTAAACAAGAAATATTATAACAGTTTGTTTTAAGAACCTTTCCAAACTTATTTACACTCTATGAACCTTCAATGGTTGGGGGTCTATTTATGATTTTGCCTAAGGTAAACAAGAAATATTATAACAGTTTGCTTTGCGGTTAAATTCTTAAAAGATACAATATCTTCATTCTTTTTCAATTTTATCGATAATGTTGTGTTAAATAAAATTGATGTAAAAAACCTAACAACATACGAATAATAATTTATTTTATTTTTGTACTTTAATTTTATAATCTGCTTGCTTTCACCTCTTCTTGGTTTCAGCTTATGATTTTGTATAAAGATAAGTAAAAAATATTATAATAGTTTGTCTTATAGTTAAATTCTTAAAAGATACAATATTTTTATTATTTCTCAATTTTATCGATAGTGTTGTATTAAACAAAATTGATGGCAAAAACATAATAATATATGAATATTAATTTATTTTATTTTTATACTTTAATTGTAGTTGTTCAATCATAAACAATTATTTTGAGGTATGTTTTTAATAATGACACTAAAGCAATAATAGATTTTGTTTTACAATTAAGCAATACTCATTATTTTTTAATGTTGATTTTCTTCTTATTCTTACTTTTGAAAGATTCTTTAATCTATTTTATTCAAATATTGTTATTTTCTAAATTATCAGTACGCATTTTGGTTTATCTAATTCAAATTTTGTAGCTCAAAATCGGTAGAAAGTTAAGTTCATTTGATTTTTATCTTGGTCATAATTATTTTTTCTTCCTTATTGAACTATATATTGGTTATGTGGATGACAGATCTTTTTTTGTTATGGTAACTTTAATTGCATATTTTGAATTTTTATAGCCAAATAAATAATTTTATCAATTATTTATTGACATATGCATCCACATGTGCACTCAATTTACACATTCCAGACATTTGGCTACCACACCTCATGCTCTTCACTACATCTATCCTTACCCCCAAATAAGTAATTTTATCATTTATTTTTTTGATTTTTTTATATGAAATATATTTTTATTTATTTTTTATAGTTATTTTTAAAGTATGGTCTTCCTATTTAGAGAGCAGTGTTTGGATTCGAGTTAATAAATAAATAGGAAATGTATTTTCGTTTTTTAAAGTTATTTTTATAACATGATCTTTCTATTTAGAGGCTGGTGTTTGGATTCTAACAAGTTTTTTTTTAAAGGAATATTCTAAAATCAATCTTGAGTTTTTGATTTTGAATATATATATATATATATATATATATATATATATATATATATATATATATATATATATATTGAATTTTTCATTCTGTGATAAAATATGAAATTTGGCCAAATCCAAATGTATTTTTTAAGGGAACAAATGCATTTTTTTTTTTTTACCGAAAATATGATTATATGTAAATTTTTTTAGCATGACATGATATTTAAAGTTTCTTAATTATTGCTAAAAAATATAAATTATTTATATACTAAATATAAAGTGAATTAATAATAAAAGTTTACTTGTTCCTAATTGTACAGTTATCCAAAAGGTATGAATATATATATATACTCACCTCATACCTCATGAACAAGGAGGATGAAGAGAATTTGAAGTGATTTATAATATTCAAATTGTTTTGTTGTGTTATGGATTTATATGCATATCTTTTTTTTTTCTCCTGTAATATTTCTTTTCTTTTTTTTTAATTATTTTCTGTAAAAGTTTACTGGTGAATTATGAAGCCTAATTATAATAGATGAAAGATAAGCAACCAGATTATTCATGAAAAATTTTGAGTTTTATATCTTAAATAATGTAAAAAAAATCCCACACATGTCTATTTATTTTATATGAATGTTTCTCTTTCTTTTAAAATAAATATAATAATATAAATTTTTGCTAAATCTAGATTTATTTTTTCCAAATTTTTTAATTTTAACATTATCGGTTGAAACGGGTACACATATGTCAGATATCCATAATCAATCGTTTTTATAATATTAGACAAATTTTACGAGTATTTATGCATTTTGACAAGTTTAAATTTATTTTATTTTATTTTCATAATCTTACAATAAATTTTTACTTTTTAAGTTTATACAGTCTTTTTCTTTAACTAAAGTTTTTTTAACTGAAGTATAATTAAAAAAAAAACTATCTTATTAATAATGTTAAATAAATTTGAAAATATTTATTTGGTTAGATATTTAATTGATTTTGAATAACTATTTTAATTTTATGTCGGTATTTTGACCCATTGTTATCTTTGCTTCTCCCTTCTAACGGCTAAACGCATTAATTGTATAATTTTATTTATTTATCTTGATATTTTAAATTGGTTTTATTTATCTTAATTAATTTCAAAATAAATTAATTCTAATATGATGAAAGATATATATATATATATATATAATTACAAAATTATTAGATTTAAATGTTGACATAATAAATACAATTTAAATTTTTGTGTGTTAAAATAATTTATTTATAATTAAAATTTGTTAATAAGTTAAAGATTTAGCAGCGCAAATAATTGTTACGTCCATATAATACCCTAACCTTTCTTTGTCAAACTAGCACTATACGTTATGTGGATTTTATGCTAAAACTTAAAGTATCTATCACTTACATTTATTAGGATTATTTTTTTCACTTTCATATATTTTTCAACAAAAAAAATATATATACTCACACTAAAAAACCAATATTAATAAGATTTTGCATAAAGATGGGCTGTCTTATGTTAGATTTCGGATAAACGATTTCAAGACAATAATTTGGATTTTGCAATGTTATTAAAATTTCATATTATAATAGGTTTGAGAAAGTTCTTTACTTTGTTGCTTTTTGATTGTTTTGATTTTAATAGGATTTGAATGCAAATAATTAAAATTTCTTTTTGATGTTGAATTTGCAAGAAGATGATTGTGCGGAAGATGGTGGCGTGGTGATGGTTAGGCTGATGATCGTGGTGGGATGAAAATGCTTTTTTTTCTTTTTATGATTTTTAATAAATAATATTATTTATGTACATATGGCACATCATAATAATTTTTTATTCCATGTGTTTGTCACGTGGCTATCTCATTGGACAGAGAGTTAGGATTTCAGTCAAAAGTATCTGATTGTTATGGTTTTTAAAGTCGGTATATGTTTCTTTTATAAATTGAAACTGAAGTACATAATCGTTATAACATCCCTAAGCTTGGGTACTACCGATGAAAATTAGTCTCAAAATAAGAAACAAATTTAGCCACCACTATTAGTTATAGTTGGTAATAGGGTAAGTCGGGGGGTCATGTTTTGCTAATCTGCTTTCATCACGTAAAGTCATCCATTTAGATTCAATGTTTCATGTCGGATTTCAGATAGGTTAGATTTTCTCACTTTTTTAAAGAATAACATCACAATTTTTAAAATAAAAATACAAAGATTTCATTGAAAATTGGATATTAATAGTGTTGTAATATGTTAGGGCGGATTAAAGTTAAAACAAATTCGTAAAGTTCAAGTAGAATACACATATGCATGGTTTAAATTATTATTTTTATTGCTAAGCCCGATATACACCAATCGTAACTCACAGGTAAAATACTAGTAAATAGATAAAAGATATTAAAAAAAAATATTATCTATAACGATGTTGTGAATAAAATACCCTTCTATTAATGATAGAATATTTATATTAATTCAAATATAATTATGAATATGTAAATGGTTATATTGTTGTTATGAGCTTATATCTTTACAACTAATTAATTAAATATTTATCCTGTTATCTGCATTAATATAAAATTGTTTTCCTTATAGTAACTGTGAAAATAATTTTTTTTTATATTGGTTTTGTTTATACTTTTACTGTATAAAACATATTGAATTTAATTTTTTTTTAATGAAATATATTTATTAATAATTTTTTTTATATAAATAAAAAAAATTGTAATAAAAAAATTTAGGAAGGCTTATTGAATTAATATTATAAAGTCAAATAGAATTGAAAGTGAATACTCCCAAGTCTCTCGGCTGGACACATGAAATCCTCACAGGATGAAACTTTTTCCCTCACAATTAATTAAATTTCATTTCTTCTCTCAGTTTGGATTACAAATCATAATCGAATATAGGAATCAAAATGAATATAAAAGCTTTCTTAACTTTTGATTACCAAAAAAAAGAGCTATATGGTAACACAGCATTGATACCAACGAACGAAATCTAGTTCTATAGGGAGGGAGATGCATTGCATTGCATTGCCTTTCAGAAGTAAAATAAAATACTAAAATAAACCATCACTCTAAATCAACCATAATCTTTCAATTTAAAGAAAAAGCCTCCATATTATCTTTCTTCTGCCTCCAAGAGGCATTTGCAAATCACTTAAAATGTAATGTAACTCTTATCAATCAGGGCTTCTGATTGCCTAAAAACTTACCTATCTCAATAATCGATCAAAATAAAAAAATAAAATATTGTAAACAAAATTCAGGCGCAAGAGAAGTAAGCCTAGTTGTTTCCACCTTGAGTTTCGGTCTGTGGTTCGGTTTGAGTTTGTCTAGGCCCTCTTCCTCCGCCATTCTGATAAACCCTCTGGTTTGCTTCTCCATTGCGTCTACCCGTACCACGAGATTGACCTGATACCCCGCCCTGATTATCAGACTCGTTTCTCCCGTAGCTGCGTCCTCCGCCAAAGTTTCCACGGTTCCTGAAGCTGTCACCTCGGAAACCACCCTTTCTAGGTGCAAATTTCCCTCCCTCGTTATTGGCTGCCAGGTTAACAAAATAAGGTCAAGTTCATATTACAACAAAATCAGATCCATAGCTTCTGGCATGAAGTTGCCAGTTTCATTCATTCAACCAAAACAAAAATTTTAGGAGGAGATGATTTTGAATTACCTTTCTTCTCCTCAATATGAGCTTCTCGTTCACCAATCTTGATAGGAGAAGCCTGTAACAGCGCACCTTCAAACATTAGACAAATGCTAGAGAGATTTGGAGTTCAGCCACAGAATTCTAACATGTACACTCCAGATCTCAGTCTAAAATAGCTGAATAATATGAAAAAGGAAGTAAAACGAAGGTTTCCATTTAAAAATAACAGAGAAGTATGCAGAGTGAAGCAACTGCACTCAAATCACAAAAGTAATTACAACCCGTGCAATAACTTTGCCAGTTGCAATGATTTTAGGTAATGTTACTTTCTCCGTGATGTTGTAAAGAATTCATTCTGCTTACCTCATGATTACGCTGTACCAAATATTGCCTAAGAGTTTAGACAATAATTTTCTATGAGGACATTTCAGAAATATGAGAGAGCAATCCATTTTCCATTTACTCATTTCTCACAAAAAGAACAGAGATTAAATTATATTTCACAAAGCCTGAACAATGCAAGTAGCAATGAATCACGAGAATTTTGGAGGAAAGCAAGGATCCGGTAATTGCAGGAAAAAGGTTTTTATTAGAAAAAGAATGCCTGAATGGAAGTTAGTAAAACTAAGTAATAACATTACCTCAAGGGCACTCTGCATAGAACTTGCGGATTCAAATTCAACAAAGCCAAAGCAATTCTTTTCTTGCTGGAATAAGAGTTCCACAGAAAATGCAAGTCATAATCCAAAATTAGTCAAACTAATGAAAACGAGATGAAACTAAATAAAATCAGAACCAGACCTTATAACTTCTAACTTGAACGCCATTAGGTTTGATAGAGCCGTATTTTGAGAAAGTGTCTATAAGATCTTGAACAGTTGCATTCATTGGCAAATTGGCAACAAAAATAGAGTAACCCTTCACTGCAACAGATAAAATAGATAGATATTAGATAAATCAGCACCATCTTGATGGAATGATTGAGAAGATAAATAACAGTATGCAGCAGGCAGTAATGTACAACATGCAACAAAATAACAAAAACCTGAACTCGAAGTGTTGTTATTCTTTTCCACAGGTTTGGTGTTATTAACTGGACGAGGAGATGGTTCAGGTGCCACAATTGCACGCATCTGCTCAACAGGTTTGGCAGGTAAAATCCTCTGTTGGAATTGGAATGGTTGTTTTTTATAATTCAACGCATTAGCCTGTACCAACACAAAATAAGAAATTAATAACATTTAATAACGATAGATGTGCAAATAATGATGTTTGCATGACATCTATAAGATTCAACTCACCACTGATGCGTATGATTTCTTGGGAGCATCCTCCGGGGTAGTAGAAATAGTCGACTCGGGAACTTGGTGAGAATCGCTATCGCTTGTGACAGCTGAAACTGGGCCATCATTCAGTGTATTAGGCTCCTCAGCTTCAACTGAACGACTGGAAACTACTTCTTCGACAACAGAGATCTTTCCATTATCCAATGTATGGCTAGGCTCCTTAGCTTCAACAGGCTCCTCCAATGGAGGAACAGTATTCTCTGCCTCAGTGTGATCAGTCACTGGAGATGCCTCTATAACAAATATGCAAAAGTAATACTTACCATGAGTAAAGAAAATGAATCAAGGGGAAGACAAAAGTTTGAAACCAAACATACCAGGAACTGGTGTCACTGTAACAGGAGTAGCATTGGCATCATCAGCATCATCAATTTCAATTGTTGACGCTACTTTTCCATCCACATACCTCAGAACATCGTTTAAGACATAGTAGGCATGACTGTTATGCGGTTGTGGGGCTAAAAAGAAGACCTGTGTAAATTTTCTATTTATATCGTTTCCAGTAAGGATGCCAGTCACCAAAACAATCACTCCATCACCAACAGACTCTTGAGCATCTGTTGTCAATATCTCAACTCCATAATTTTTATAGCCAAGTGAGAGAATCATCTTGTTAATGCTCTGTCAAAAAAAAAAATATAGGTATTTATAAGAGAGATTACCCTAAGTTATGCAGATTGGACTAGCCTAAGTTTTACAGATTGGGCTAAGTTATTAATGACTAGTAAGGCATTAAACATTCAGCGCTAATAAAACCAAAATGTATAACAGAAACACGCGCTCAACATGTAATGCGACCAACCATGATACATACACCTAGTGCACAACAACTACATGCAGATTGCCGTAAGTTATTTATGACGAGTAAGACATCAAACATTCAGCCTAACAGAACCAAAATGTATGACAGAAACACGCACTCAACAAATAATACGACAAACCATGATAAATAGACCAAGTGCACGACTGCTACATCATTTTGTGAATAAAAGCTCACAAAATAACAAAATTATAAATACAACCAACGTAACTTACCTCCAAAGTTGATGCAGATGACATCAAGCCATCGGAAGTTGGCCGGCTAATCACACTAGAATCCTGATAAAATTTGTAAACGTTTTCTGGGCTTTGGGCCAATAAGGTATAGTATTGCTCCACAAATGCATTACCCACCACTTGAGGGGTGGGGGTAGATTCTTCTGCTGCTGCTGCTGCTTCGTTTTCCATCCTATCAAAGGTAGTAGCCAAACCCAAAATTAAAAGAAATAATGCTAAAAGCATATAGAAAAAGAAACCAACAGGAATATGGGAGACTATATCTGGACATGCAATCAGGAAAAAAAAAAAGCTATAAACAAGTATCCTAGTAGTTTAAGATGGCATTTAAGTAATGTTTAACTACAATTGCAAGATCCCAATTCTGACATTCCGGCTATTTCATTAAAAATAAAATCTTGGCAGTGAATATCAGATATATAATCAGTAAATCCATCATAGATTGAGAAAATAATGCATGTAATCAAAATATTTATATTGGCAATGATTATTATACCTATTACGATAACAAAAATTTACTCAAAATCCCTACTTACCCAAAATTTAAGGATAAAATACTATAAGTTCAACAAATAAATTGAATAAACAGTAACAACGATAGTAAGAAAGCTTAAAAATTCATAGAAAAAATAAGAAAATACAAATTGGGGCAGGATCATATAAAAATAAAATAGCAAAATAAAAAAGAACGGTATGAGAAAGAACCAAAAAAAAATAAACTGAGTTACAAACTAGCTCAAAAGCTTATAACTTTACAGTCAAAGAAATAGATCTAAATTACAAAGTAACCAAATCTAAGAATAAAAAATACAATTGAAGTAAACATGAATCAATCTGACCAGTTACAGACAGGAAGCTGGAAATCAAAATCAAAAAACTAGATAATAATCAAAATACAACAGAAGCAAACTGACCTGGAGGAAACCGGCTTTATTGATTCTCTCTCAGTTAGAGAGAGAAAGCCCAAGTGTAAAAATACACAGATAGAGAAAGAGATAGAAAGAGAAAGAAAGAGCCGCAAAGAGACGGTTAAAGATGGTGAAAAGCAGAGAATTTATAGGGGATAGTTTGGAGGTTTTTTAGGATTTTTTAATTTTATTTTTTTTCCTCTGGCAGCTTGGATTGGAGCTCTTCTCTATAGCCCGTCTACAGGGTGGGTGTGCGGGTTGGTTTTGGTTTGGTGGGTGGGTGGGCGGGCACTGGGTCTGGGTCTATGCCTGCTGAGGGTTTTAATTTCACAATAATGTGGGATCCACGGTAGCACGTGAGGTTTATGGTGGGCCGTGTCTAGAGAGTTTAACGGTCCTAAATAATCCTTTATTGAAAATAGAAGGCATTATTGCAGAAGCTAATTGGATAGCTAATCAAATTCCTCAGGTCAAGTTTTGTTTTGTGAGGAGGAATTGTAATGTGTGGGCACATAATTTAGCAAAGAAATGCCTTGAAGATAATTTTTGTAATAATTTGTATTCTCAGGCTAGTTGGTTGATAGCTAAAAATTATTTGTAATGGTTCTTTGTTATCAATGAAATACTATTTTATTACTGGAAAAAAAAAAATGTAAAACCTTTTCTAATTGCTACTATCTTTTTTTTATTATTATTAACAGTATATTTTTCATGTCTATTCAATATCATATCCAACCATTTATGCTAATCTTTAGATAATATTATTGTGGTATTTTTAAAACTATTTGTGACTCGTCAAGTTCGTAACTTCTTATAACAACTAGTTATCAAGTAAGTTATACACAGAATTAACAAGCGCAAGTAAAAAATAGAAGAACCGACCACGAGCAAAAAAAAACAATCCATTAATAATGCCGTTGGTATGTAAACGACAAACAATAAATAAAATTTGTTAAAATTCATAAGTGAATACATGAAATTTTTAACAAAATACCTTTTTTTGGACGGTAGAATTCATGTATATATACGAGGATATAAAGTTTTTAACATTTTTTATAATTTTTGGACGGTGGAATATATATATATTGGTTGTAATTGGTAGTAATTAATTTTTTTTTAAATTAACAGTATATTTTCATGTCTATTTAATATTAATGGAAGCATTCACGCTAATCTTTAGATAATATTATTGTGGTACTACCTCCAATTTTTTCAATTGTTTACGTTTCCGTTTTTGGCAAATTTTTTCAATTGTTTACGTTTCCTTTTTGGGTAAGTAGGTTTAATTGTTTATTATTATTTCTGTATTGGTATTG
>CATIWJ010142363.1:0-10018 GCA_949640765.1 Croton laevigatus | reverse complement strand
AAATGGGCCCGAAGAACTTAGACTGGCATATACTGTGAAGATGAAGTCAGCACATGCAAAGTTAGGGTAGATAGAAGAAAAAAAATACCCTTATTATTGTAATTTAAGTAGACAGGATATGAATTATGTATTGTGACACTTTTTAGTTCGGCTGCAAATGGTCGGGTAAGGGGTGTTACATAATAGCAACTAATTGGGGTATCGTTTCCTCTGCTAAATGCTCCCCTATGGCTATTTGATAGAAAGTTGGTACCGTGGCAACATATAGTGGTGGAACCGAAGTCACAACTTAGTAGGATGACATTGCATAAGAATTATACAAAAGTGTTATAAAATTACTACAGACACAGATTGCTAAGCCTCTAGTTAAGCATAGTAGGGGTGATTTGGGGGAAAATAGCTCATGGGGTATGATGACATGTCCACCATGCTAGCAGTCTGGAGTGAGGTGAAAGTGTTGAGTGAGTTATGCTCTAAGCTTAAAGGCAACCTATCCTATTCTTCAGCTTGAGATGTTCCTATTCCATAATTTTTGAACGTTAACATTTAGGTGAGCCTCGGTTCTAGTAAAGGTTCCTAATAAAGGTGCCAAAGGAGGAAAAACTTGAGGGGGGAATTCTTACTAGTGGAATTGGTAGAGAGCTTCCAATCGGCATACTAGTGTTAGCTCTACTGACAGCGACATCCACAGTGGTGGAAACAACATATGAAATAGTTGCCATCTCAACAATGAATTTGTTGGTTTGCAAGAAAAGAACAGAAAAATTGAACGAATCATATTCTTGTTATCTCTTCCCACAGACGACCAATTGTTAACCGATGATGTAAATTGTTCCTTCATGAACCACCTGTGGAACCTGTGTTTGGATACACTTTGATTCCAAAGTAAAAAATGCATCACCTGTGATATGAAAAATGACTTCCTTTTATAAGCAACGGAAGATAGCCGTTCCCTTAAATCTTAGAGCATGATCTGCCCATACATATCTATTAAAGAGATTCTAGGCATAAAGCTGGAGCTTACGTTTACCAAGACCTAAACCAAGCAGGGAAGAATCAAAGCAAAGGTCAAGTTCTGCCGAAGCAGTTCAACTCCAAGGCACCAAGATGACATGGGTTTGACCATAAGTCTACAACCATGAGGATGGGCCCAAAATACATTCAGCCCAGAAACGGTGTTTAGTAACAATAATGATTCTGAAAAAAAAGGTTAGCAAAATAATAATAAAAATAAACTAAACCAAGTTTAAAGAAAGGAATATTTATAAAAAGGGTTAAAGAAAGGCAAAGTAATTTTATAGGATTGAAAAAGAAAAAAACAACTTAAAGAAATTTACAACCTCTATCTTTCAAATTTGGCGAGCTAGCCAGCTGATCTAATTATATTTTTAGTTCCTACAAGAGCAGTATTTACTTTTTTAACTTTTAAAAAAAGTTATATCCATTTTATTTATAAATTATTTACAGTCAGCTTATATTATGTTTATAAGTTGTCTATATTTTGTTCATAATTTAAAAGTGACTATTTTGAGAATTATTTAAAAAAAAAAAAGAGATAAAACATTTATAGAATGATTTAAATGGACTATTTATATCAAAATCTCTTTTATTTTTAAAACTTAAGCAGCCCCAGATTGAGCCCAATGTTATTCCCTCCCTGGTTATGAACCCTCCAATCATTAATTAAAATGCTCGATTCCAGAATATCAAGAATTAAAAGGTAATGTAAGTGAATGTCATATTTTGAAAGATTAAGGAAGTAAATGTACATAATTTGTAAAATTAAGTAAATAGCATATTTTTAGGTAAATTTACTTGTTTACCCTTATTATTAAATTAATTAAAATAAAAACAATTGTTTTCATAATTGATTACAATTATTTTCCGTAACTCCCCCATCCTCTTCTTCTTTGCTAACAAGCGGCTTTTATTTTTTTATTTTTTTGGTTGATTTGTATGATTTTGCATTGTTCAATGTCGGATTTGTATAATTATCGTATGGTTCTATGATTTTTGTTGGAGAGAGAGCCTATATGACGACTAAGGTTTTAAAGATGAAGAAGAGAAGCCTTATATACCGGTATATGAGTCATATATACCATGTATCGGTGTATATGGGTATATATATTGATATTTATATGAGAGAGAATCGCATATGATGGCTAGGATTTTGGGAAAGAAGACGATGAGACATATCAGTATATACTATCCATATATACCGATATATGAGTCATATATACCGGTATGTATGAATTGTATATGTTGGTACATCTCATATTCTTCTTTCCAAAAACTCTAGTGGCAATAGTTCCAGAAAACCACAAGAAGAAGAAGAAGAAAAAGAAGGACGATGGTGGTTGATGTTATTACTGTACTGGTCGTGCTTCTCTTTTATTTTTTTTTTCACATTATATGTTTTTTTAGTTTAAAGGTATTGTTGGTATTATTTTAAAATATATGCTATTTACTACATTTTAAAAAGTTAATACTATTTACTTTAGTAAAAACTTTAAAAAATACCTCATGGATCCATAATCAAATTTAATTTCTTTTCTAATGTATCATAAAAGTGGCTTCTCTTTCAAATCATATTTGCTTTGAGTATTTCTTATTTGAGAATATTTAACTACAATTTTTTGTAAAAGTTTGAGCAATTTAATATGTTTTCTTTTTTTTTTTTACAAATATATGCTTTATTAATATATTACTATACATATATAATAAAAAAATATCATACAAAATATTTTATATAGTTTGAATAATGAATTCAAATTCATTCAATTTAAAATTTTTATTGATATATAATAAATCTACTACCATCAAAACAAATAAAAATATGATATTTTAATAAATTTAGTGTCTAAATTTTAACATTTGTTTCAAATTGGCATCTTTTTTTTCCGCTAAAATAGTGTCTGCACTCTATGCTTAGAGCTCAATTTGGTGCTTTTTGCATATTTGGCACGCCAAAATCCAATAACAAGATGACATGTGGTGCCAACTGATTAGGAGAGTTAACTCATCAAATGTGGCTACAAAATTACGCTCCCTTTAAAAATAATATAAAAAAAAGCACAAATTACCCTAATATCAGTTCCTTTAAAAATTAAAAAAAAAATCACAGGTTACCCTAATCTCGGTTCGTTCTTCTCCGATCCAATCTAATACAATCCCACGCATCTACATCCTATTGGTGAACAAGCACCGACAACCATTTGCACTGCCTAAGACCACTTTACTAGAATAAGAATCGACAACCACCCGTAAACTAAATGTATAGTTTCCCAAACTAATCCCAGTGCAACAACAACATAAATTGGATTTCCCAATCAAGAACAATTTTATAGTGAATAAGTGAATAAACTAAGAATAAATTTTACAGAGAAAGAAGAAAGATGGGTATGAATCATAGATGAACCCAAAAAACAGAAAATTTATAATCAATATGTTCGTACCTCTAATATCTTCATGAATCTAAAAAATTACCCAAAGTGTTTGCATCAAATAATTTACCTTCAATCTATCCTAGTTGTCAACCGAGTCATATTGAACCCAACTTGGTCGTTGTCAACGCCGCTAAAAAAGTTCCAACACCAAATCCCTCAATTGCTAGTGGCAAATCAAATCAAATCATCTCCCCAGTTATTTAGGTCAAATTCAATATCAGAGACTCAAAATGAAGAACACAAATTTCACATAAATGGGAGAAGAAGAAGAATTTTCAAAAATGAAAGGTGGAAACATACCTAGTGCAAGTTTGAGAAAAAAACTCAAGTGTTTCATGTTGATTTGAGAGAGAGCTCGAGAATTTTAGAATCGAATCCCTAATATGGATTTTATTTGAATACCCAAATCGACCTTTAAATATGAAAGATTAACACCTTTCAAATTTGTCAACAGGACCGCCGAGCACCGTTGACAAAGAAGGAGCATGATAGGTAGGCATGAAAACGAAGATGATAGGGGTAAAAGACGTTGGTGGCAGCAGTTCGAAGGTTGTGTTGATTTCCCTTTTATTTTGGAGCCAAATGGTTCTTAATCGCCATTTTCCCTTTCAGTGGTGGTTCACCACCAAAGTCAGCAGCATCTCCTGTTGGTTTTCAATTGGCGGACTTACCTTAGTCGGATAAGGAGAATGCTTCCATGGAGGTTGGTTATGGATCAAAGAAGAATGAATTCTGATTTCCCTTCTCTTTTGCCATCTATGTTTTTTATTTTTAACATGAGCGTACTTACGAAATTTTGTAGCCACATATAATGAGTCAACCCTCACAATCCACGTAGGTGATACATGTCATGCTGTTATCGGTGTTTTAAGTGGTCGTTGACCATGCTAGCTTCTTGGCGTGCCAAATATGCAAAAAGAACTTAATTGAGCAGTAAATGTGGAGTTCAATCACCATTCTAGCAAAAAAGATCAGACACTAATTTGAAACAAGTGTTTAAGTTCATATAATACATTTATTAATATCCCTTAAAAATTAATAATGTAGGAATAAATGAATACTTAAAGTTGGAAAAACCTCTCTCTCTCTCTCTCTAAAACATATCCTCTTAACCTTTTCAACTGTCTGCAGAAATCACTGGCGGTAGGCTTCTCTTATTCTGAGTTTCCTCCTTTTTTTCTTTTATGTGTTTGCTCTTTGTATTTTCTATTAGATTTGGTGCATTTGGCACATATTCTAGTCGGTTTAACTCCCTTTTTTGTGTGTTTAGTTTCTTCTTTTGTGGGTTATCTCCCTTTTTTCGGGTTTGTGGTCTTTCTTTTGTGAAGACTTGCTCGTTCATGTGGTAGATCTATGTTTTCTTATGTTTATGGAGCTATTTTGTTAGTTGGAAAAGAGTAAATATGTCAATGAACTTGAAGTCGGTATGACCCGTCGAAAGGCTAATCGGGGTATTAAATAATGGCCAATCACCACCAAGTGGAGCGTACTGAAGCTGGAGGAATGACTCGTGCTTCGTCAATTTCATCAAAACTTTCAAGAGTTGTTTTAAAATTTTTGAATATGTGTTTTTCATTTATACATAAATTTGTATTTGGATGTACTCTTTTCTAATTTAGTGAAATATTTCTAGTTGTTATGCTAAAAAAATAGAAAAACACAATTAAATGTACTTTTATTTATTTAAAAAAAATCTAAAATATTTTACAAAACATAAACAAGAAAGAGTAACTAAAATTAAAAGAAAAACTACATGTCTAACTACACTTTATCCAAGAAGTGAGAAAATATGCAATGTAGGGAATTATGATATCTTAATTAAGATAACCTAGTTCTGTAAAAAAAAAAATAAGCCAACCTAATTACCTATTTGCTACAATTACAAAATGCCAACTCATAATTCAGCTAATGTTTCCACATCTCAGCTAATCATATAAAAATACCCTGAACTATTGGCGAGTTCTTAAAATTACCCAAAATTTAATTTTGTATTGTAAATACACCAAATTAAATATCTAGGTTCTAATAATACCAAAAATTTGAAAATAAAGGTGTAATTGAAAATAAAATTTTGAAATAAGGACTTTTTTGTTGTTTTCAATTTGAATTTGAGTCAAATTATTTGTTTTTTCAACCCAGTCAATTCAAAAACATTATATCAATCCGCTCTAGAAAATCTCTAGTTATTATAGAGAGTTTTGAGAGGAATTTCTGATTCTCTTTATTAATAATCATATACGTATATATACAAGATACAAAATACAAGAATGAAAACCTACATTTATTCCATAGATTTCTCCTACAATTCTGTTAATTATAGCTATACAATTTAATTCTGTAATACTCCCCCTCAAGCTAGAGTATAAATATTAATCATGCCCAGCTTGGTACAAATGTAGTTGACCCGATTTCCCGATAAAGCTTTAGTGAATACGTTTGCTAGCTGGCTTTCGGTTATCACATTTTGGTTGAGATTGTACCATGCTTTTCTCAGGTGAAGTGACAATCAACTTTTATATGATTGGTCCTTTTATGAAAAATAAGGTTGTTGGCAATGTAGATAGCTGCTTCATTGTCACACCATAATGTCATTGATTTTGTTTAAACAAACACAATTTCCTCAAGTAAGTGACGTAGCCATATAAACTCATACGTAGTCTGTGCCATAGCCCTGTGTTTAAATTAAAAGCTTAAATGAGATACCACATTCTTTCTCTTACTTTTTTAGGACACAAGATTACCGCCAACAAACACATAGTAACCAATTGTTGAATGTCTATCTGTGATATGTCCTACATAATCAAAATCTATGAATCCTTCTACTGTATGATGGCCATGGTTTTGATATAATATATGACGTCCACACACTCCCTTCAGATATCTCAAAATATAAGTAATAGCGTCCCAATGTGAAGTTTTAGGGGATGACATAAACTGACTGACCACACTTACTGGAAATGTGATGTCAGGATGAGTGATTGTAAAATAGTTCAATTTTCCCACTACCCTTTTATACTTTTTTATGATTTTTAAGTAGATCATCATCTTCAGCTTTCAACTTCACATTTGGTATCATTAGTGCATCACAAGTCTTTGCTTCAATCAAACCAGCATCACTCAACAAATCAAGATAATATTTTCTTTAAGCGAGATAGATTCCTTTTTATGCTGTAGAGAACTTTGATCCCTAAAAAATACTTTAATGGTCCTAGGTCCTTTGTTTGAAAACAAGTACCAAGAAAAGCATTTATCTTTGAACTTCCTGACTTATCACTTCCAGTAATCACTATATCATTTGCATACACAACTAGTAAAATACATCCAAAGCTAGATGAAGTAAAGAACATAGAATGATTATATGCACTTCTTCGTAAGCCAAACTTAATCACAGCAAAACTAAGTTTTCCAAGCCATACAAGTGGAGATTGTTTTAATTGTTTCAAACCATATAAGGATTTTCTCAACTTGCATACCTTTCCTAACTCCTGCTGAGCAACAAATCCAGGTGGTTGCTCTATATATACCTCTTCACATAAATCACCGTGTAAGAAGGCATTCTTAACATCAAATTGATTAAGATCTCAATTAGAAGTAGCAGCCAATGAGATAAACAGACGAACTAAACATAGTTTTCCAACAGGAAAAAATGTTTTGGAGTAGTCTACCACATAAGTTTGAGCATACTCCTTTACAACTAAACAAGCTTTCAGCCGTGCAACAGAACCATTAGGATTCATCTTTACAGTGAACACCCACTTGTATCCTATAACTCGCTTACTCGAAGGTAGAGACACTAGATCCCAAGTATGAATATGTTCTAGTGCCTTCATTTCTTCTTTTATTGCCTCTTGCCAACTAGGATGAGCCAATGCCTCAGCCATGGATTTAGGAATAGCAACAGAATCTATGGATGCAACAAAGGACTTGGAAAAGGGTGATAAGGCATTATAAAAAATGAAGGCAGAAATAGGGTAAGTGCATGTGCATTTACCTTTGCGAATAGTAATAAGTTAGTCAAGACTAGGTTCAGAGGTAGGTACAGAGTCTGGAGATGAAGCAGCAGGTGCAATATTGGCGTCTGAACCAAGAAGAGATGCCTCAATCGCATGCGGCACACGACGAGAGTAAACTTGATAGATAATAGGTCGAGAAGATGATTCCACCTGTAGAACAGTAGGAACTAAAGGGGTTTGCACCTATTCACTCATATTATAAACAAGGAAGTCATTTTTAGAAGTACTTGTGGGAAATATAGAAACCAATGCAATAGAGTTAAAGAAAGGCTTGTTTTCAAAGAAGGTAAAATTTGTTGACACCAAAAAACAACCTAAACAAGTAAAGTAGCAATGATACCTTTTTTGTTATCGAGAATATCCTAAAAAGACACATTTAAGAGATTTAGGGTCTACTTTTGATACTTAAGGTCGCATGTCTTGAACATAACAGGTGCACAAATACCCGAGGAGGGAGAGAAAATAACACTTTTGATAAAAAGAGAAAGGAATAAGAAATCTGACCATTAAGAATAGAAGATGGTAGATGGTTTATAAGAAAGCAGGAAGTGAGAATAGCATCAACCCAAAATATTAATGCATAAGCAACTTCGAGTAAATGACAATTCTTTCATTCAGCCATACCATTTTGCTGAGGTGTAACAATGCACGAAATTTGATGAATGATGCCATATTGGGAGAGATGTGATATGAATGTACTAGAGAGGTATTCTTTAGCATTATCACTCTGAAGAATACAAATAGACTTGCTAAATTGGGTTTTAATCTCAACATGAAAGCACAAAATATTACAAACATTCTAAAAGAGATTTCATAGGATAAAACTAAGTTACTCAAGAATAATCATCAACAAGCGTCACAAAATAACGAAAATCAATTTTGGAAAAAATAGGACAAGGACCCCATACATCACTGTGAACTAAATAAAAAAGAGACTTAATGCGTTTATTTATTCTAGGAGAGTAAGATACTCTTTGGTGTTTAGCGAATTGACAAGCTTCACACTTTAAAGTAGACTCTCGTTTAAGACTAGGACACACTTGTTATAAAACTCAAAGAGGTGGATGACAAACTGACAATGGAGTTGGAGCATGGTAGAGCCGGTATAGGCAATTGATCGAGGCATTAGTTTAGAATAAATTGCATACAAGCCATCCACCAAAGCACCCTTTACCAATAATCTTCTTCATCTTAAGATCCTGAAAAAGACAATATATAGGTAGGATAGAAAATAACACAGTAGTTAAGACTTTTTCTGAGTTTGCTAATAGATAACAAGTTAAAAGGGAACTGTGATAAGTATAAAATAGATGATAATAGTAATGTTTTTGAGGGGTATGCTGTCCCACATCCAATAACAGAAGCTAGAGATCTATTGGCTAAAAGTAACAGGAGTTAAATTGGCACAAGACATAAAAGGAAAAAGAATACTTGAGTTGCCAGTTATATGATCAGTAGCACTTGAGTCAATAACCCAACTACGGGATGATGTGGAAAGATAGACAACATGATTACTTGTATTAGCCAAGGCAGACACGGATGAAGATGGTTGTTCTAAGTTAGAAGTACTGGAAATTTGCTATTGAGCACTAGTAAGGCGAACATACTCATCAACTAAAATGGTGATGGAAGGTAAATATGACTGAAAGGTTTCTCCCTGAGTAGCAACATTAGCAACTTTCTTACGATTATTTTGACCTGCATATTTTGGAGGTTTACCGTGCAACTTCCAATAATACTTCCTGATATATCCCTTGTCACCACAATGAATGCAATTACGAGTAATGCTTCCATTGTTATTTCAACTTTTGTCACCCCGATTTGAATTGCTCCCCAATGCCACCGTGTCATTGGGCATTCCACCAGAAGTTGTGTCTTCATCCTTCGAAACATGAAGTAATCGAGCATATACTTTCGTAAGAGATGGAAGTTCCCCCACCTCTAGTCAAAAGCTGTGTACGTGCCACATCATATTCAGAACCCAACCCCTCTAAGAAACATTGAACCTGGACCTACTCTTTTTGTTCTTGCATTTTCTTCACATCAGCAATAAGAAGAAATATAGATCGCTTTTTTCAATAGCATTTTTTAAACTAGCGTAATATTGTTTAAGAGAACGACCTTTTTGGTCTGGTCAATAAATCAGATTATGAACATATGACATATATGAACATACGACATTTTATCTTTACTAGCATACTTAAATTCAAGATATTCATAAAACTCCCTAACATATTCACAATAAGTCATAAAATCATCAACAATTGGGTCTAAGATGTTCTAAACTTGATTAAACAGTTTATCATCTTCCTTTATCTATTTCTTCATAACATTAGGATTAGATGGTGAGTGACCAATTAAATGATCTTCTAAATTAGAAGGAAAGACCTTCTACCCTGAAAAATCTTACTTGTTCCTATGTAAGAAATTCCTCGTTTACTTGCCAAACCTTGTTAATCCTTTAAAATGCTAATAACACTAAAATGCTATTATCGCATAATCAGCCTATATTGAATTGATTGTCGCATAATTGGCCGCTTGAACTCCTAACTCCAAGAG
>CATIWJ010142325.1:0-13888 GCA_949640765.1 Croton laevigatus | reverse complement strand
ATAATTATAGAAATTAGGAATCAATCCTTGAGCAGAGCATTGACTGATTTTCTTGCAGATTTTAGGCATTGAGCAGAGCACCTATTTTAGTCAATCCTTGAGCAGAGCATTGACTGATTTTCTTTCCTATTCTTGTCTTCATTCTCTTGTATAAATATCACTCTTCTTTGTACATTTAAAGATCAAGAAATAGATAAATTTCTTCTTTGCTATTAGAATCAAAGTTGAATCGATGTTGACTGTGTGTTGAATAGTTGTTGAATCGATGTTGAATGTGTTGAATAATTTTTGAATTGATGTTGAATGTGTGTTGAATAATTTTTGAATCGAAGCTGAATGTGTGTTGAATAATTGTTTCGAAATTTTTATTTTTGCATATTTTAGTTATTTTTTATTAGTAATTTTTTATTTAATTTTTTTAATAGGGAATATATATATTTTATTAATATAATTTAATATATTTTTTATTATTAATTATAATTTTTGATATTTTTATTTTTATTATATTTATAATGTATAATATTAAATTTAAGAAGATTATAATATAAATAAAAAATTTTATTTTTAAGAAAGTTAAAAAAAATTATATTAATAGAATAATAAATTAAATTTTTAATTTGAAATGTGTTTTTAAAATTTATTTTTTAAGTTTTTTAATTATTTAAAGTTTGGTGTTAATTAATATTAATTTTTAAAATATTTATAGAGTGAAGAGTGTAATACACTCTCTCAAAATGAGAGTGATTATTTTTTGAGTGAGGTAGCTAGTTTTACATAATGAATTGATCAAGGGTCATTTTTTTGCTATAAGTTATTAATTTTTACATTATTTTAAGCAATGAGACTCTTATCTAATTTATTTTTATTTGTGGAACCAATTCCCTCACTCCCCTATGTTTCGTCCACCGTTTTACAGAGCATCTTTCATCTTCCATCTTTCAGCCACTGAATCGGAAAGAAGCGTTGCTTCTACCGGTTCTACGCGTCTACTTGCGATTCCAGGCGATTCTCTTTATTTTACGATTACCTTTCCGATTTAGAAAGGCAACCCAATCATAAGTCGTAAAATCATCCGATTCAACGTGTTGAATCGCGATTTTAACAACCATTCATATAAATAATAAATTTATGTGTTGGAATTGGTATAAGTTTAAGGCTGAATAAATCGCAGAAAACGAAAAAAAAAAAAAATCAGAAATTTAGTTAGATAAGTATAGTTAATCAACTTAACTTGCAAATTTTATTATCATGTGTTCATGTAGAAAAATTAATTATTTAATAAAAATTTAAAATATAAAAATAACATTTATTTGAGGATCAAGAAAATAATATGAAAATTTTTTATCCCTTTGATTTGTGATGCAGCGGAGATAACAATAAAAGATCCGAATTCTAAGAAACAATCCAATCGAACAAGTAACCCGTTGTAATCCGTTCATTCGCCCACAAATACCATAAAACAATCCTCCTAAGATCCGTTGATTCAACGCACGAATACCTGAAAATTAAGGCTCTAAAATCCGTTGATTCAACCTATGAATATCGGAAGATAGACAAGAAGAGAGAACACTCAATTTTATAAAAATTCAAAACTCAAAACTGACTTGTACATTAACATACGCAGCTATTTATAATAACTATAAACCCTAGCACTAAGTCTTATTTAGGATAACACATTAAACAGGGATCTTAAATAACTCCTAATTAGGAAAAAAAATAGAAAATAATAATAATAATTAAAAAATTCCTAAACAATTAAGAAAATCCTAAAGTAATAAGAAAATACTACCTCCATCTTTTTCATTTCTTTACATTTCCTTTTTTGGCTGTCTTTTTGAATTGTTTATATTGCCATTTATAGTAAGTTTTGTAATTGTTTATTATTATTTCTTTATTGATATTGGTAAAAAAGTAAGTGATATAAAGGATTAGTAATTGTTTATTATTATTTGTGTATTAGTATTGGTGATTTATTGGTATTTGTGTTTTTAAGGTGTAAAGAAATGAAAAAGATGGAGGTAGTATAATCTAATTCTTAAATAGGCAATATTCTCCCTTCCTCAATTTGAAAAAAAAAAAAAAAAACTTTTGAACTTTTACTTTGCAACAACAAAGCAGAGATGATCATGTGCAATTTAAAGGTAATTTGTCATCAACTGAATTGAATCTAGCTTATAAATTGGAATCGCTCTATATTGAACCAAATCATGTTCAATTATGACGCATTTCATTAATAGTCAAATCATGATAAGTGAATGGTAACAAATTGGTGGTTCAAACCCAAATACTATATCTCTTTTTAACATTTTTTTTTAAATTTCCTTAACTTGAATGTGTCGGTAATTCAAAGATTTGAACATGTCTAAACTGTAGATTTTTAAACTATAACTGGATTTGTCGGTTTATAAATTGTTTTTTGAACAATCGATTGGCAGGCTAGTATGAGCCGTTGATATTTTTAAAATATGGTTTGCCTAGAACACCGGATGCAATATGCAATAAGCTAAAACTGAAAAACTAATTTTTCTTCATTAAAAAAAAAAAAAAGAAGAAGCTTATATTTCATGTTAGTTCCTAATTTCCCACATATGATTTGGTGAAAAAAGGCAGGCTAGAAACGGATTTTGAATAATTCTTATCATTTATTTATTTTCATTTTAGACACTAATCAAGATATGAATTTATATAGTTTCATAATAATGGTAAAGATAATGTTTTATTTCAGATTTCTTACTGAAGTCAAATGTGTGCTAGTTGTCTAATTCTACTAATTAGAAATCTATTTGCAGGTAAGCTCTAGTGGACTGACTCTATAGTATATATTAATCCGATTTACAAATTGATTATAAATGGTTGATTTTTCAGTTATAATTTGATCGGTATAAATTAATATAGTGATAGAATTAATTTTTTATTAATAGAAAGAGGTCAAATGAACTAAATGAACACTAACTATATAATAATAATTGAGGAATCAAATTTAGAATTTTCTCTATTTACAAAGATTAAAAGGAAAACCGGACCACACGAATTAGCTTCATATAATTAATTTTTTCTTAACAAAATTATGGTGTTATTGCATTATGATAGGGTGTTAAGCCATTCCAAAAGTTTTAAGAATTGGCCCCACAAAAATTCTTTAAAAATCAGCTTATTGATAATAAGCTAGACCCAAATTTTACTCATAAGCTCACTAGCGGAGCTTATGTAATTCGCTTATGTGTTTAGCTTGTTTAGGAGATTATGTACACATATAATGCATGTCAAGAAATACTGCTAGTTTTTTAAAATTTAGGCGGGTGAGATCAAAACTTGATTTTTCTACAGCTCTACATTTTGACAAATTATAAAGTAATTATTTGCACCCTAAATTCTCTCCCAAGCAATTCCTCCTCCTAACCATAGGCTCATAATAAAATCCAGAAAATTAAGAGGGCTACACAGCATTCCAACAATTTTTTCTGCAATGTTAAAGAGGACTCCTTCGGCCATTTTTCTCGAGAGAGCGGAAGACAAATCTATAAAATAGAAAAGAGTTTTAGAAGTGTTTCAGGTTGCAGAGTGATGCTTTACGAGTGATAAGAAAATCTAACAGAAGGGCAGGAGTTAGCATGACTCAAAAATTTTGAATAAACTACGTTACTAAATATTCAATTCCATTATGAGGCGACTTTTTCACCCAAGTTGTTCATCCATTTGCAAGAAATATACAATGAAAAAAAATGGAATCTTTCGACAGGTCATCGCATGTGAAAGACAGATAATGTAAAAAATTAGTCAACTATATTCTCTTCTACATTTCATTACCTGACTGTTTTACATAACATGTTCGTTTGCTTAATTAAGTCGACGAGAGGACCATGGAGATTCATAACTTGTTTGTTCTAAGGTAACGACTATGGAGAAGGTTGGCATACAGAGACTTATAATATTGCCCATTTGCAGTATAACATTGCCCATTTGCAGTATAATTACATATAGACATTATTTGAATCTGTTGAATATTATAGGGGATATGGGAGAATATTGTTGAACTAAATTGAAAAAATATTTTTACAAGACATGACTAAATAAGAAAATTACAACACAAGGGTACAGTATTACACCACACCTTATAACTCTTACCAAGCACATTTTACACCCAAACTAAACAACTCAAGGCTCCTATTATACCACTTCCATTTTTTTAGGCCTCCAAATTTTTTTAAAAAAAACAATAAGTATATGCTCCAATAATTGAACCCAAGACAAATAGATTGTTTTAAGCAACATCTTCCACTAAACCACTCTCAAAATACATATTTTTTATTTATTTCAATAATACATATTCTAATCTTTATGGGCCCAATGCCAAATTTTGATACTTTGCACAAAGTCTCTCAAATTTGTGAGACGGCTCTGTAAGGAAGCATGAAGAAGCTTCATCCAAGTTGGTGCCAACTCATCACTAACTCATACTTAGCCATAAATATTGAAGACAAATCTAAAGAAAGAATTCTATAGAATTACTTGGACAAATTGAACACAAACTCTCTTTACAACTCATAGCTAGCTAGGATTACTTGATCAAATAAGATACTAACTCTATAAAATTAAGTTTATTATTTATTTTTATTTCAACACCCCTTCTTAAACTTAATTATCGGTTACTCCCAATAATGTTCGCAATTGATTAAAGACATCAAATTTTAACTGCTTCGTGAAAATGTCTACAACTTGGTCTTGAGTCTTCACCTATTTCAATATCACTTCTTTCTGCTCGATGCATTCTCTAATGAAATGATATATCGTGTCAATGTGCCTGCTTCGATCATGAAAGACATGATTTTTCGCCAATGCTAGTGCAGATTTATTATCAAAAGAAATCTTTGTTGGATCTTGTTGTGCCATTTGAATTTCTTTCAACAATCTTCGTAGCCATATTGCATGATGCACACATGCGGTCACAGTAACATATTCAGCTTCACAAGTTGACAAGGTCACAATAGGCTGCTTCTTTGAACTCCAAGTGAACATTGTGCCACCTAGAAAGAATACAAATCCGCTAGTGCTTTTTCGATCATCTTTATCACCAGCCCAATTACTATCTCAATAGCCAACTAAATTGAAATCTTTAGATTTTGAATAAAGTAAACAAAAATTAGTTGTACCTTTCAAATATCGGAGTATTCTCTTTACTGCATTCCAATGTGACACCTTGAGTGCTTTCATATATCTGCTCACTAGCGCAACTGCATACAAAGTATTTGGCTAATATCTCAAACTTCCAATCAAGCTTCAAAATTTAGTAAGATCAACCCTTTCTCCTTCTTCATCTTTGGACAATCTCAAACTGTATTCAACTGGAGTGCTAACAAATTCACAATTTTCCATCTTGAATTTCTTTAAGATCTCTTTAGCAAAGGCATTTTGAGAAATAAAAATCCCTTCTTCATTCTACATGACTTTAATACCAAGATAGTATGACATTAGACCAAAGTCAGTCATCTCAAATTCATGAGCCATCGTCTTCTTGAAATCGTGAAACATTCGAGGATTGTTCTCAGTGAAAATAAGATCATCAACGTAGAAGCAAACAATTAACAAATCTCCATCTTTTACTTTTACATGCATGACATACTTATTGGGGCATTTGACAAAATTATTTTCTTGAAAGTATTTGTCACTTCTGTTGTTTCAGGTTCTTCATGCTTGCTTGAGCCCATACAGTGCTTTCTTCAATTTCAGCACTTTATCTTCATGCCCTTTAAAAAAAATAGTCAGGAGGTTGTTGAATGTAAATTTCCTCTTTCAAGTATCCATCGATGAAGGCTGACTTGACATCTATTTGGTAAATTTTCCATCCGTTTTGTGCAACAACCGAGGATGGTTTCCAACCTAGCAATTGGAGCAAAAATTTTGTTGTAGTCAATTCCGGGTCTCTAACTGAACCCTTTAGCCACTAGTTTTGCTTTATGCCTCACCACTTCTCCTGCTGCATCTTTCTTAACTTTGAACACCGATTTTCACATAATTGGTTTATGACCAGCTGGAAATGCAGTCAATTTCCATGTCTGGTTCTTCTCAATTGCTTATATCTCCTTCTCTGTGACTTTTCTCCATTTTCCATCTTCCATGGCTTCTTCAGCATCAGCAAACTCATTATCAATAAGATGACAATAAATATTTAATTCTTCACTGAGATTTCTTGTGACATCATAGAGCCCTTTAACATGTCAAAATTTTCTTAGGTTTTGTCTACTCTAAGCTTCTTCTTGTCCGGGAGATACACTTATATAGGATCACCTGTCGTTGGTAGTGTGAATGATTTCTCTGGATCATTATCATTATTTTCATCCATGTTAAATGGAAAAAATATAATTCTTCTGCTTGTGATTGCTCAAGTCCCAAATTGCTTCTTCGTCGACTATTACATCTCTGCTGATGATTATTTTTCATGTATCAGAATCAAACATCTTGTAACATTTAGAAAATTCTGAGTATCCTACGAACAAGTATTTTTTTCTTTTCTCATCCAGCTTTCTCCTTTCTCTATTAGATACGAGAACATATGCTACACATCCAAAAATACGAAAATGAGAGATATTAGGCTTTCTCCAACTTCATGCTTTTTTGGGGTGTCATATCTGAAACACTTGTTGTTGGGGATTGATTCAAGATTTAGACAACACAATCAACTGTTTCTACCCATAGCTCATTGGGCAAATTCTTACTCTTTAACATGCTTCTCACCATGTCTAGCACCGTTCTGTTCTTGCTTTTGATAACACCATTCTGCTGAGGCGTTCTCGGGACTGAGAGGAAATGACAAATTCCATGATCCTCATAGAACCTTTTAGGTTCATTCGATATAAATTCTCTCCCTCCATCGGATCTTAAGGTTTTGAGGTAATACCCGCTTTCTTTCTCAATAAGCGCCTTGAATTTTTTGAATGCTCCAAAAACTTCTAATTTCTCCTTTAAACAAATAAACCCAGATCTTTCTGCTATAATCATCAATGAAAAGCAAAAAAACATTTGTTGTTTCCAAATGACATTGGAGTGATTGGTCTACAAACATCAGCATGAATGAGCTCAAGCTGTACCTCTGCTCTTGACATTGACTCCTTTGGAAAACTTATTCTAGATTGCTTTCCAATAAGATATCCTTCATAAAGTTAATGAGACCATGAACCATATTCTTTTGATTCAATAACTTTAGCCCTCCAAAGTTTAGATGCCCACACCTTAAATGCCAAAGCTAATGAGAATCCTTCATACAAGCTTTAAATATTTGGCTACGTTTGTCTGGATGTCGAGAGTAAACATTCTATTTTTTGATATCAGTTCACTTGTTAATAGCTCCTTCTTCTTATTTAACAGCAACAACTTTCGATTTGCCATGTGAACTTGGTAATTGTCCCAAACTTAGAATGTTACTTTTCAAGATTAGAACATAATAAATATTGCTAATGAATTGATGCTAACTATTCTTTAAATGAATGAGAATCGTTTCTTTGCCTTAAATGAGAATCTTTGATAAATCTCCAAATACAACATTACCACGAACAGATTGGTCGAGTTCCATGAATTTTTCCTTGTTTCCACACATATGATTACTTGTACAATTGTCAAGATACGATATGTTGGATTCTTGACTTTGTTAACATTCATGGGTTAGTAATATTGTGCTGGTTATAGCGTCATTGTGGATATTGTAGCCGTTTCCTCCATCTATTTTGGGGGCTCCAGCATTCTGATGCGTAGTTGCCATATTTGAAGCAATTATAACATTGTACATTGGACTTGTCATGTCCATCATTCTGCCTCCAATTTCCTTGTCCTCGTCCTCGTCCACATCCACGACTTTTACCTTTCGTAAACTGAGTGTTTCTATCATTGTTGTCACCTCTTCTGAGTTGACTCACTTCTTCCATGTCCTCTTCCTCTTCCATTTCCTCCTCGTCCTCTACCGCGTCCTCTACTGAAACTGGTTCCTTCTTTGCAACTGATTTTTTTTTTCTTTAAATGAAGTCTTTGTTTCTAAGACTTGTTCTACAGATTCTTCCTTCTGCTTATTTAATTTTTCTTCTTGTGCTTGCAAGGATCCAACAACTTCATCTATGGTCAAAGTACTGACGTCTTTGGCTTCTTCCATCACAACCACAATATAATCAAATTTTGGTAGAAGAGATCGTAAAATTTTCTCCATGATGTTTTATTCTTCTATTTTTTCTCCAAACTGCCGCATTTGATTTACGACATATTTTACTGATAAGGAGTAGTCAATTATGGATTCTGTCTCCTTCATCTTCATCGTTTTGAATTCACCTCTCAGCTCTGTAATCATACCTTCTTTACTTTCTCTTTTCCTTGAAAAGAAGCTCGTAAAATTTCCCACATCTGTTCTGATGTGGTTGCTTTTGCTACCTTCTCAAACATGACATCATTGAATCCTTGATGGATTAGTGTTAATGCTTTCTGATCTAGTCAGCAATTTTTTTTGCAGACTATCCTTCAACGCCTCATATACGGAAGTCACGTAGCCTTTTTCAACAATATCCCAAACATCTTGGAAGCCAAGTAACATCTTTTGGCGCCTTTTTCAATAATTTTTAGAATCCAACACAAAAAACCATGATATAAACGGAGAACCGTAGCTCCATTTATGCGCGAAAACGCTCAAACTAAAGTCAAACGTGTGGGAAATAATTAAACACTCGTTGTCTAATTCTACTAATTAGAAATCTATTTATAGGTTTGTTTCAAAAAAAAAATCTGTTTATAGGTAAGCTGTAGTGGACTCTATACTATATTAATCCAATTTACAAATTGATTATAAATGGTTGATTTTTCAGTTATAATTTGATCGGTATAAATTAACATGGTATAAATTAATATAGTGATAGAATTAATTTTTTATTAATAGAAAGAGGTCAATGAACTAAATGAACACTAACTACATAATAATAATTGGAGGAATCAAATTTAGAATTTTCACTTTTTACAAAGATTAAAAGAAAAACCGGACCACACAAATTGGCTTCATAGAATTAATTTTTTCTTAACAAAATTATGGTGTTATTGCATTATGATAGGGTGTTAAGTCATTCCTGAACTTTAATTGGCTCTACAAAAATTCTTTAAAAATCAGCTTAATGATAATATGCTAGACCCAAATTTCACTCATAAGCTCACGACCAGAGCTTATGGAATTCGCTCATGTGTTTAGCTTATCAAGCTTGTTTGCGAGTTTATGTAATAATGAGTGTACACAAATAATGCGTGTCGAGAAATACTGCTAGTTTTTTAAACTTTAGCTGGATGAGATCAAAACTTTTTTCTACAACAGCTCTACATTTTGACAAATAATAAAGCAATTATTTGCACCCTAAATTCTCTCCCAAGCAATTCCTCCTGACCACAGCAGCAAAGGTACTTGTGTAGATGATCCAAAAAGAGACGTGTAAAACCTAATCTCTTTAACAACTCGATTAACACATTAATCATTAATTAAAATTAATCCCACTTGCTTAATTCTTGAGCTTTCTTTAGTTAACTCTTATGGATTAGTGAAATCTCTACAATGACTTGAGAACTTTTCTTTAAAACGGCCACCATCTTTGACTAGAACTAGAGACTAGTAGTGGTTGGGGCACAGCAGAATTGGTAAACAATATGCCCTCGTGTCCAAGCGGTCAGAGTTCGAATTTCCTCTCCACTTCCACGTGCGTGAATTATATCTATGTTAAAAAAAAAAACTAGAGAGCAATATTTATTTTTCTAATTCTATTATTATTATTATTATTATTAAACTTTGACAGCCAGTCAATGGTTTGCTTGCAGTATGCTGCGGCCCGCTTCAATATTTTTCAAGAATTGCATGGAATACATGGATTTCTTAAAAACTGTGGGCATTTTATGAAAACTGTTAACAAATTAAAAGTGTAAATTCAAAAATAAAGGCAGAAATTTAAAAATAGTCCACACATTTAAAAAGTAGTGGCCACATCTCATAAAAAAGTGGCTACAGATCATGTAAAAGTGGCCACAATTTTTATGGAGTTGTGAGATAGTATCCATAAAGTAGCCCACACAATTCAAAAGTTGTGGACAAATTTTAAAGTAGTGGCCACATATAATGAAAAAGTGTCCACAGTTTCAATAAGTGTCCATAATTTTTATCTGGCTGTGTACTACCACCCATAAATTGGCCCACACTTTTACAAAGTTGTGGCCACTTATGATGAAAAAGTGACCACAGTTTTGATTAAATGCCCATAATTTTTATCTGGCTGTGTACTACTACCCATAAATTGGCCCACACTTTTACAAAGTAGTGACCATTTATGATGACAAAGTGGGCACAGTTTTGATTAAGTGTCCACAATTTTTATCTGGCTGTGTACTACTACCCATAAATTGGCCCATACTTTTACAAAGTTGTGGCCACTTATGATGAAAAAGTGGTCACAATTTTGATTAAGTGTCTACAATTTTTATCTAGGTGTGTAGTAGTAATCAAAAGTTTGGATAACTTACATTCAAATATTTGGATAATTCATTGAAATCTCAATATTATTCACATGTGGGAACCTAATCGCATTACCCCGACTTATGGTAATTAAACTTGAACTAGTGTTTAACCAACTAATTCCTTAACAATTCCATTGACAATCAAAAGTTTTGATAAATGTCATTCAAATATTTGGATAATTCATTGAAATCTCAATGTTACTTGCGTGCGGGCCCCTAATCTCTTCACCCCAACTTATGATAATTGAACTTGATCTAGTGTTTTAACTACTAATTCCTCATGAATTCCATTCGCCATCACAATTTTGGATAATTTTCATTCAAATATTTGGATAATTTATTGAAATCGCAAGCTTAATTACGTGTGTGAACCTAATCGCATCATCCCCCACTTATGATAATTGAACTTATCTATTGTTTACCTACTAATTATGATACAATTCTATTGATCATCACAAGGTTGGCTCATTTTCAATTATGATGCTTGGTTAATTCATTGAAATCACAAGTTTAGATAAGTGTTAATAACTCACATGTTTATGATTAGGATAATTGAACTTGATCTACTAGTTTACCTACTAATTTATCAAGAATTCCATTGATTATCACATGTTTGGCTCATTTTCAATTAAATACTTGATTATATAATTGAAATCACAAGTTTAGTTAAGTGTTAATACGTAATCACATATTTATAATTTAGGATAATTGGACTTGATCTACTAGTTTACCTACTAATTCATCAAGAATTCTATTGATCATCATAAGTTTGGCTCATTTTCAATAAATACTTGATTATATCATTGAAATCATAAGTTTAGATAAGTATTAATATATAATCACACGTTCATGATTTAGGATAATTGGACTTGATCTACTAGTTTATCTACTAATTCATCAAGAATTCCATTGATTATCACAAGTTTGGCTTATTTCCAATCAAATACTTGGTTAATTAATTGAAATCATAAGTTTAGTTAATTGTTAATACCTAATCACATGTTCATGATTTAGTTTTTTACCTACTAATTCCTCAAAAATACAAAACTGCCCAAAAGTTTAACAAACTGTGGCCATATTTTCTAAACTCTGGCCACAAGTGTAAAAAGTTGTGGCCACCTTTTCAACAAAACTGGCCGCATATTACAAAGTTGTCCACACTTTTTTCAGTAAAGTTGCCCACATATTACAAAATTTGTCCACAGTTTTTACACTTATGTAAAGTATGCAGAAAAGTTAGCCATAATTGTAAAAAGTTATAGTCACTTTTTCCACAAAACTGGCCACTTATTACAAAATTATCCACACTTTTTTCAGCAAAGTTGCCCACATATTACAAAATTTGTTCAAAATTTTTACACTAATGTAAAGTATGCAAAAAAGTTTGCCATAACTGTAAAAAGTTATGGGCATTTTTTCCATAAAACTGGCCACATATTATAAAATTGTCCATACTTTTTCTAACAAAGTAGGCCACATATTTATAAATTTGTGGCCATTGTTTTCGAAACCCGAATTTCTAAAATTTAACCACTCGAACTGACCCTAACTTTTTTCCGGGGCCCAACCCTAACAACCCAAAATTTTCGGGCCCCGAAATCTTTGCACGAAAGGTGAAAATTTTTTTTTCCTGGGTGGTCGGGTTTTCATCGTTGTAACCCGACTCGAATCGAAATCTGAAATTCATATAATCTCCAACCTGAACCGACCCTAATAACCCGACTAACCCTACCCAATCACCTCGGGTTGGTTTGGACCGGACCGGGCCGGTTCGGTTTTTGCACACCCCTAGCAAGGAGGGAAGGAAAGAGAAAGTGGGAAAAGTGAGGAATATTTTATTAAGATAGTTGGTGTATTTTTTGTAGTATTTTATTGAGATAGTGGGTGTTGTTAAATTATGCTTTTAGAAGGAATAAATTTAAATTATAGTGTAATGATTAGAAAAATAAGGATATTTTGGGGTAAAAGTTGAGAAATGTGAGTTTTCTTAATTTACATACAGGAGAGAATCTTTCCTATATTTCGCGAACGGAGGGAGTATTTTCTAACGGAGGTATCTCTAACTCACCAAAATACTTGCAAATTATGATTGGATCAAGTTAGTCCACTAACTAAAACTTTTTAGGGATTGCTAGTGAATTGGTTAAGATCCATTGTAGAGCTAATAGAAGCAAATTTAGCTAACTTAGAGGTAAAAATGGTTGACCACATTATATTTCGTGAGTTCCTTAAGTCACTTTCGCAACAAACTATGCCTGCAGCCTTGGCATAGTTTGAGGGAGGGTATTAAACATAACAATCACCTTGAGTTTACAGCATAGAGTGATAAGAATGAGAATTGGAGTGATAAAAAAGTAAATCAAGTTGTGGTTATCCTTCTCAAATATAGAAGAATCGTAAAGAGTAATTCAAGGGATTGTGAAGAGTAATTCAAGCGGTTTTGTTGAAATCTAATCACTGCATAATGGGAAATCCTTTGAGTAATATACTCCTTTAAAATAGCTATGTGACATCATTAAATTACTTGTACAAATTTCCCAGCTTTCTTCCTTATTTTTAGAATATTATGTTTCTTGTATTCTTTGTAAACAGCTTATATTGATTAAAATAAAACTCTCTTCTATTTTTTTTAATGTTAAAAAAAAATTTTTAAATTATTGGAATCCACTTAACTTACTAAAAAAAAATAATAATAAATTGCATATACCTTTATACAAAACATTATCTAATAATTAGAATACACGTTATTATAATAGACGGACCCAAATTTCATTAGTGATAATACATCGTAAAATAATATAGTTAAAATTAGAAATTTAAATCCCAACACTAAAACTTTGTAATATATAAAAAGAGTCATTAATTTCAAATTCAAATCTTTAATTATTGGTGCTAAAATTAATTAAGAAGTTAACCTCACACGTATTCTGATGTCTTAATGGAAGGAAATTGACTTTGAGCATAATTTATTATTTACAATTTAACATAAATAATAATAATGTAAAATAAAGTTATAATAATTGTACATTTTTGGCTCCATGTGCATACAGATTTTGCTTCAAACAATTTGATGCTCTCACATTCCCCATTTTGGCATCCAAAGCTCTCTGCAAAATAATAAAAAAAAGAAAGTAACGTGAAAATGAATCTTTCGAGAAATCTCGCCTATTGTAGCGGCGCCCTTTCTGAAAAGAATCAGCTATTTATGTCTGTTAGACAATCCTCTTATCCTTTTTTTTTTTTGATAATTGAGTGATATAATATAAAAGACCAAGAGAATTGGTCAAAAAAAGTAACAGAGAGTTACAAGAAGAAAGTTGAAGGGTTACATATGATATCTGAAGCTAAATAACTAAAATTAGGATGGTTACAT
>CATIWJ010142298.1:0-10799 GCA_949640765.1 Croton laevigatus | reverse complement strand
TTTCTACATTGGCGTTAACCAGTCGGAATCAAGGACAAACAAACCAAAAGCAAGTTGGAAAAGATCAAACCAACGGAAATTAGAAATGTAACTCAGAAACTTCAAGTCCGTAAAACATTAACTTCTTGTGGTCAAACGACTGATCTGAAGCCAACAATAGATTACTCAGGCAACGACGAGTCTATAGGCACCAATTTTGTCATCGTTTAGTGGTAAAAAAAAAAAGGAGATAGCAACGGGTCAGATAATGGGTCATTTTGCAAGTTTCTGCAAGATGTTTCCGTCAGGTTTCGAGGGCGGATTTTGGTCTGAAACCAGCCGAAAACGTGAATATTGTTGATCTCGACTCTCAACAAAAAACTGAGTCTATTAAAGAATGTGTCGGGATACCAGCGGAAAAGTATGATTGTCAGAATAAATTTGTTGGAAACTTGTTGAAAGCTATTCACATACCTTCTACAATTTTGTTGAACAAAATTTTGCGAACCTAAAATTGACGGCCGGAAACAAGTGAAAGACTAATCCAAAACCATTGAAACTTGCAACTCTTTCTCTGGGAAAAACGGCAAATCAAGTGTTTCTCAGTGGTTTCATGCTGAAATCAAGTAATTTTCATTGTGTTTCTAATGATTCTCTAAAGGTATTTTGTCGAAATTTTGTGTTTCTATCGAGTTTCATATGAAAATCGATTGGAAATTGACAAAAATCAAACTGAATATCGATAGAAACAGCAGCAATTTTTAGCGGTTGATTTTAGTAAGAATACAACAGGAAACTTCTATATAAATATTATTGATGAGTCGCAGAGAGGTATTCTGCCATATAAAATGGCCCAAAAACGAGACGACGGTAAGTTTTGAAGCTTACCGGGAAAAACTACTTGCAGGCCGGAAAAGCAAATTCGCCGGAATCGGCCGCTAGAGTATAACCGAAAAATAGGCTGCCGGCATCTCACCGGAAAATTGCTGTAAACTCAACATATTCTATATGTAAACTTGTAGAGAAAAACCCCCTCTCTGGCTATTATTTTCAATTGCACATCTTAAAAGTTATAAAAATCGTTCTTTTTTTTTTCATTATTTTGTTGAATTGGGCTCTTTTGCTAAATATTTTTATTCTGGCTGCTCTACTGTTTTCATATGTAGGGAAATTACAGCTAATAGCACATTTATAATGTTTGTAGTAAATAACACTTTTATAGTATTATTAGTTTTATAGCATTTTTAGGACTTTTTTACAAATATGCCTTTATTTAATTTTTTTTTTCTAAATCAGCTATTTGAAAATAAATTTATGTTTTTAAGTGCCTCATGACAAAACACCATCACCGGTCACGGCCTCCACTGCCGGTTGCTAGAAAATAAATTTATTTTCTTTTGTTTCCTTCCAACTGCCGCCATCACCAATCGTCAAAAAATAAATTTATTTCCTTTTATTTTCCTTCCGCCACATGTATATAAATTTATTTGCTCTTATTTCCTTTCAGCAACGAAAAAATAAATTTATTTCCTTTTATTTCCTTCCACCGTTCACCCATATATAACTTTATATATTTTTAGTTTTTCATATTTCTATATTTGTTCTTAAGAGACTCCAATTCTCATGGCTAAATCAAATTTATATTACTCCATTACTACATTCAGAATTTAAAAAAAAAGTAGCTGAAAATTGATTACAAAAACATGAAATCGGCAACAAATCGAAAAAATATTACAAAACATAAATACCAATCTCATGGTGCTTCAAATTCAAATGACGTTCACAATAATTAGCAACTCAATATCAAAACAATAAAAAAATCAAAAGGAATTAAGGGGTTGTTAAATGTAACTAAGAAATTAAGGAAACTTGGCTTTCTCGTCTCGTCTATCACCACGTTCCAAATGAATCAAGGCCACCATGAGATAGCTCATACACTGTGACCCTTCTGCTCCCACCAATTGTGATGATCGCCTCGGCTAGGGTAGATTAATTGAGAAAAGAAACTCAGAATCAACAGTAATTCTAGCAAAATCAAATCTGAAACTTAAATTGATGGATTAGATGGAGGTGGTGATCCGATTTGAGGCAATCAAATTGATACAATTGAGATCAATTAAAAAAATAGTGAAAATTAGGGATTTGGAAGTAAGGGATTTCAAAATTCGGAAAGAATGCTTCATGAAGAAGAAATTTATGGCACAGGAAAGAAAAGACGCAGATCGGCTACGTGAAGGATACCGGAAGACTCTCTAGCACTTACTCTGTCGACCAATACCCTCATCTCTCTGGTTGGATGTGAGGTTGGCGGTGACAGTGAAGTTGAGTGAGCTGCGACGGTGGTTTTGATATCTTTAAAATATTTGTGCTATATTTTGTGCAATTAGTTTTTTTTGTTCTATTTTGTTAAAAACAAACTATTGTGTGTGGCATTTACTAAGTTTGGCCACATATGTATCCATGAGAAATCCCTCTGGGCCCCAAATGTTGGAAAGAGCCCAAGTTAATTAGGGCGTAAAAAGATAGAAAATTTTGGGCTGAAATTTGTTTACGTGACCCAAAGTCCAATTTTCTAATTTTTTTTTTATACATAGACATTAATACACGCAACCTTATTCACGCAGCTAAGTAGATAATATTTGTTGCCCAGAGGAGTCGAACTCCAACTGTCAGCTCTTTGAAATGGATGTTCAATTTTCTACTTAAAGGATGAATAAATCGTTGTCAATAATGGTCAAAAGAAGAAAAGTAGAACATTTGATTGGTCTATTTCCTGTTTCATGATTTTCAGATGACAATTCAATACTACAACTTGTTCCTCTTTATTCAATTTCCACATCTATGTTAAATTTTTTTTTTCAATTTCCACATTGCCGTGCAACTTCATATTTAATTCTCCAATTTACAAGCAGGGAGGAGCCAGCATAGGTCCATTGGGGGCATTGGGCCCCAATGATTTTTGAAAAAAAATATTTTAGGTGCTTCTAGCAGCTGGCCGGAATTTGCAGAGATGAGGCGGCGTGAAGAAGAGCATCGGGAGGAAGAAGGAGGTGGAAAGAAAAAGGAGAGAAAAAAAGAAAGAAAGAAGGGAAGGGGCCTACAATTTTTTAATCAAAACGGTACAGTTTTGATTAAAAAAATAATTTTTTTAAAAAAAATTGAAATGTTGCCGTTTCAAAGAGAGAGAGAGAAAAAAATAAATAAAAAATAAAAGAGTCAAAATGAAGGAAAGCAGCTCGTGTGCTGCAATTTCAAATTGGGAATAGAAAGAACAAGAGAGAAGGAAGAAAGAAACTCAGCCCTGACCACCGCCCGCCACTATCTCATCGCCGTCGCCGCTTCTCCTATCGCCGGTGTTCTGCCATTAGAGATAAGTTTTGTATAATATTTTGTTAAATGTGATTTAAATTAAAATATTTTAGAGTTTTGATTAGAATATGGTTTAGATTAACTTAAATTCTTTGTTTACATTATGTGAATTGTAAATTGACGGAGGTTGTTAATTTAAATTAAATTATTTTAGGGTTTAGTTTAGTTAGAAATTGAAAATGGACAAAAAGAAATTGTTTGTTTAGAAAATGCAAAATGTAAATTGAAAAATGTAGTTAATTTAAATTAAATTATTTTATGATTTAGATTAGAAATTGAAAATAGTTTAGGTTAACTTAATTTATTTGTTTAGATTATGAATTTAAATTAAATGTGATTATGTAGAGAAAATTGGGCTTAATTTGGCTTTTTTTCCTTAAAATGTAGTTATGGAACGGTTCTTTAAAAGGTTGAAACCAAATAAAGAATCGTCGTCGTCATCCGTTAATCAAAATAATCAATGAAAAATAGAAGGAGATATTTGTAATTCAATTATAATTTTTAATATTATTTATGAATTTTACATTTTTTTTTGTCATATTTTTTATTTATTTTTATTTTTAATTGAATTACCGGATACGATAACGTAGCCATGATTTGGGCCCACATCCGTCAAAATCCCCAAATCCTGGCTACGCCACTGTTTACAAGGATCAGATTTTTTTTTTATTAGTTAAAAATACTTGGATTAACATAAAATAAAATTAGATTATGATGATATTAGTCTTTTTACACAAAGTTTGATCAATCTGTTAAAGATTATTCACAAAAAAAAAAAAAAAGAAAAGAAAAAAAATGAAGAGCTACCATTTTTATAGCATTATATATATATATATATATGATTAGAGTCTTGTATTTTTTTTTTTTAATGAAAACAATAAATATTCAATTTTCTAATTGATTGATTCATTTGAAAAAAAAATTGATTGATTTCATATATACTAAAAAATTCCATTAATTAAAAAAAATTAATATAAAACATGATTTGAGTTTGCTTCTAATAACAATGAGTAGGAAAATCATGTTGAAGAAAAAGCATGACAATAATGCATGTAGTTATTGTTCTTCAAAGTTTAAAAAAAAAAAAAAATTCATTTCTTGATTCCTTAATCATTTCCCATAACAAATTCGATTCTTTTAAATATTATTCTCTCTTAAATGAATGATATTAAGCCCTAAACCCTACATTATTAATCACAAATTATGAAGATTCATAAAAATACAAATGCACACTTCACTACATTATTTCTCGTAATAACTTCAAGATTTGGCACGTAATCCTAAATCAATATGCAATAAGAAAAACAAAACCCTAATAAATATTGTTGGTTTTGGACTCATTTTCCTTGCTTTATTATTAAAATAAACAAATTAAGATTAAGAATTAGCAAATAATTAGATTGATTAGAGAGCGGCGTGGCGGACAAAATTAACACTAATCACATGATCATAAAACGTTTAAAAACATTGATACAAACTTAAATAGATAGAGATCTAAACTTGTTTTGCTTAAGCACATGCTTAATTTTTGTTTGGACCCATGAAAAAGACAAAAGATTAAGCAGACATTTTATTATGGCCACGTCTAATATTATTTTGCCTGTCAAGTAGAGACATAATCTCTCTACTCTATTCTTCAATATTAATACATAAAATAAGGAAAAAATCACAATAATTTTTACAAAAAGAAATTGATTTTGTTGATTGAAGAATAGGTTACATATCCTGCAAATGGTAAGATTGTGTTTTCAGGTGGGAGAATCAAATTGCACATTACCATCCAAAATTATCTTCTGTACATTGATTTTGACAAAACCTGACATTAATTGATTTAGGTCTAAAATACACTATTTTTAAATTTATTTTTCAAAGCTTGTAGTGATGATATATAGTGTTTTAATAAAGACATGAATGAAGGAATCTTATTAAACCCACCCCAATTTCTATATATTTTGAAGAGCAAATGTACATTGTACAATGAAACTAGGAAACAATATGCCTGACATAATTCAAGATTGTTATCATAATATATATACACCTTATCCTTTTGAAAAATGGTATATAGTTTTTCTCTTTTTTTTTTTTTAAAAAAAAAAATAATAATAATCCAATGACAAATTATAATTTGATTTGACATCTCCTTGTTCTTTTTTACATGGGTATGTTCCTAATCGTTATACCATGAAACTTTGTGAAGCTGATGCTTCAGTGAGTTTTGTTTTTGCAAAAATCATAAAAGACAAATTAAAAGGATCCTAATGTTGATTTTGTTTGGCCACTCCGTTTCAATTATTGTGCAGTCAAAAATGTTTTTAAGTAGTTTGAACAAAATTTCAATTCATCCATTCTTGCATAAGATTTTGATGTGAAATAATAATCTAATCAATAATCAGATATTAATTATACTTTCTAATATCTTAATTTTGTTTCAAATCTAAATATATTCTTCTTTGTTATTTGGCATTGTTAAATGCCCTGTTCTTTATTTAGCATACATTGATATTTTGGGATAAAACCACAAAAGAAACTAATTGTGAATAATCAATCCATGACAACTGAACTTAAGTTGCGTTGTCACATTCCTTGCGGATCTTTTACATTTTGAGTTGTAGAATACTATCCTATCCTATAAAAAAAATACAGTTTTGTGAAAAAAAGAAAAAAAAAAGCTATTTTATTCTGCAAAATTAACTATTTCATAGGATTTAGCTGTTGGAGCAATGAAAAAAATGGGACGAATATACTCACACATTTATTTCATTTGATCTCACAATTTTGAAATAAACACTTTTTTTTTTTTTTGTATACTATATAAATATTGACATCCATAAAATGTCCTAATCAGCCGACTACTACTTAATTATGAGTATATGTGTGCGTAATTATTCCAAGCATAAAGCAGTATATAAATGGAATCTTACAAAACTAAACAAGCAATTTGGAATTGAGTGGTGTAACTAAAGTAAAACTCAGAGAGAGTAATGTTGGGGAAATCAGTCCCACACAATTGCAAACAAAATAGATGAAGTAATTAAATTGATAAGCTGCGTTAGTGTTTGGGAAACAAGAGACCACATGGGAAGGGTATGGGTGCAATTGAGAGGTTAAGTGAAAATGTTAATGACGTGGATCACATATTTTGTGCAATCCTAGTCCATGTGTTTCTCACATGGCCATGTTAACTTTGTAGTCACTCGCCGACTCGTGTCTTTATCACCACTTTTCATCAAAATAATGTCTTATTTCCCCCTAATTAATTATGTTTATTACCATAAAATTTTCACTAAAAGTACAAATGGAAACATTCACAACAATGTTATTAGTTAGCTTTTTCAATGGTCATTAGACAATTTTATAAGCGTCTAAATTATAATTTTACATTATTTTAGATTTATAATACTACTTTTTTTATATTATTTATATACGATTATTTATATATATTTTAGTTTTGTTCTAAAAATATAATTATTCAATATAAATTTTTTTGCATTTTTTAATTTTTAAAAATATACATATAAAATTTTCAATTGATAATCTTAAAATTATTTTAAAAAAAATTCATGATTAGAATTTTTTTAAAAAAATTTGGATCAAATGAATAACATAGTTTGACAATATTAAAAAATAATACTTCCTCCGTTTTTGTCAATTCTTTACATTGAAATCAGTATGATTAAATTCAAGTTTAGTGTTGATAGTTTGACGGGTTGGGTTAGGTAAATTAAAGTATTATTTATATATAACTTAAATACAGTAATCATACTTTACAACTAACCTAAAAATACTTTAACCTACCTAACACAACTCATCAAACTATCAACATCAAACTTGAATCTAATCATGCTAATTTCAGTGTAAAGAATTGACAAAAATGGAGATAGTATTTGCAAATTGCAAAGTAAGTTTTTTTCAATTTTTTAAATCAATTTAATAGTTTTTTTTCTCACATTTTATGTAAGCTTGAACTTGATTGAAAGTGCATGATTTATATTTTATTTTTATGAAACTAAATTTTAACTATTGTTTTCAATGATAACTTTGCACAAATTAATTTACCACCACGCTAAAAAAATACTAGTAATTATTAATTTAAAAGCAAGTAAATATACCAAATTGAAACTCCAAATGTGAGCAATCAAAATTTGAATTTATATTATTTTATGTAAACAATTGCATTCTGATCCCCGTTATTGAAGGTAGAATATGAGAACCTTAGGGTTTGCTTCTTACTGTTTAGAAGCAACGTCTTTTTAGACAGAAGAACCTATATATCTTAAAAATTAAAAGACTTGAGAGTATATTATGCAAACTTGAGAGAATATTTATTAATACGTTAAGGGCATGAAAAATAATCAACCATTTTAATACAATACAATGTAAGTTTTGATTTTATCTCAAAAATTAAACTACCCCATATCAATTTAGTCTCCTTCTTTATTTTCAAGCAACAAAAATCAAATCGGATTGAATTTTTTTTAATAACAAATTAATTTTATTATTATATTTTTTTATCTAGAAAAAACTTAGCTGACGTGATTTTTTAGCCCTTGCACAAATAAAAAAAATGGAAATCCACCGATTCAAACCACGAGAGATAAGTGAAAAAACCTATAATACCTCAAATACGATAAAAATAAAATACAATTAAGTGCTAGATAATGAGGAGAACTATTGAAATAAGAGTTTATAACCAGGTTAAGAAACTTTCTTGAGTAGCAACCCATTTCATAGCAAACAAATAAGCCAAATGGTTTTTGGTCCTTCTAATTTGAATGAAGGTAAGGAAAGATAATGACCCAATGACAATGTCCAATAAATTAAAATCATCACACCATGACCAAAACTTTTTTGCTTGGTTCCAAAATCTAGGTAACATTATTATGAGAATCTGATTCGAGAATTAAAAGTAAATACTTAAAAGCAGAGGAAGTATAAATCTTGATTACTTGCAGGATGACTAAAAGCAGTGCGTATATTATTTTTATTTTAGGCCAGACTAATTTTAGCAAGGTGTAGTTTGAAAAAATTAACTCTCTAATTCTTGAAAAAAATAACAAAATCAACTTGACCAGTCAAATTTGTTAAACTTGATGTACTTTAATTATATTATTTTTTTATTCAAAAAATAAAATTTTTAGACTTGATGTACTTTAATTATATTATTTTTTATCAAAAAATTAAATTTTTAGCTAAATTATCAAGATTTGAATTACTAACCTCAGTGACAGAACTACAAATTATATGTTTTGTAAGACTGAGACTATTGCATTATATATCATTGATTGTTTAACATGCTTTTATGGCAGCAAGCTTGTGGCAAATATAATAAAGATTATTATGTTGGGAAAAAGAACTTATAATTATTTTTAATCTATGTTGGAAAAAAAAATTACATAGTTATTTCTAAGTTTTAAAATAAAAAACAAAAGGAAAATAAAGAAACTAATGTGTACCTATTGCGTATAGCCTAGTTAGTCCTTTTATTTATAAAATTGGAAATAATGTATTAACGGAAATAAAATGAAAAAATCCGAAAAGAATGGGTATCAATTCAAAGGCCTCACAATAACTACATGTATAGTAATAAGCCGCATCAGCCACCAAAGCAATATCACATTTTTTTTCCCTCCTATAAGCATATGTATTTAAACAATTGTAGAGGCCATGACTAGACTAACACCATAGTTTTGCCTTTGTCAAACATCCCGTCATGGAGGAATATCACTCTGATTATTTTAGTGTTAATATAATTATAATTTATAAAGTATATATTTTCGAAAAACCATAAAAAATAGAAGTTTGAGAATTTTGAATTTGTAATAAAAATAGATGACTTGGCAAAAAACAGCGGAGGAATGAATCTTCAACAGAAAAGAACATTTAAAAAATAAGTGTGAAGCTATTAGCTTTGTCATTTGCTAATTAATTTTTATAAAATTGATGGTAGTTTTTTTTTTTTTTTTTGACAATGGTGGTAGTTACTCGGCTGGTGGAAAGAAGTATATATTTTATTTTCTCATATATACCGCCATTAACAGTAGTTATATTTTGTGTGGCGTATAATTTTTTTTTTTCTAATTTAGTAAAGAATGGTTGAAAAAGAAGAGTTGCACATGACTGTCGCTTTCGGTAACATTTTTAGTGAATAGAAAAATTAACATGGAATAAATATAAGTTGAATTGCGTTCATAAAAATAATACTAGTAATAAGGAAGAGCACCAACCATATTGGTTGAATGCATATGAATGTTTAGACCAAATAAGGACAAAACTCCTTTTTATCTTCGACATTGCTTACTTTGTTACACGTATCATTGCCTTTCTATGCTAATCTGTTCTGTTACTTTTTCATTCCAACCTCCAGCTTTTATTTACAACCACCAAATTGAGTACTTATATACCATAAATATGTGTTTTAACTTTTTCTTTTCTTTTTTTTTAAATATATTTTAACTAATTAAAACATAAAATTAGACTAGTATTTATGATGTCAATTATGTAATTTCCATATAACGGTAGGTCATTTTCAGATCATGACCAAAATGCCAAAGAAAAGCCCGGCGAGTGACTGTTTTCATCTACATTCTTAGCCGCTATTCCCAACCTGGGCCTACCTTCCACATTGGGCCCCAGTGGTCTCGAAATCAAATTACCAAACAACCCTTACTCATCTTCTTTTTATAGAGGAACCTTCCTTTCATTTTCTCAGCCCCCAAACAAACAAACGATAATCTCTCTCTCTCTCTCTCTCTCTACCAATTTGTTTCCTCCATTAAAACACAAAACAAAAGAAAAGAAATGGCGAAAGGCGGCAAGCTAATGAAGCTCAAATCAGTCTTCAAAAAGCTTAACTCATTCAATAGCAAGCAAAGCCGTCCTAATGGAAGCTCCATAGCCAACGCAGCAGATTTCTCATCTTCTTCCTCTTCCGACTACTACTCCGGCGACCTCCATCCTGTCTATGTCGGTAAGTCTCGCCGTCGCTATCTCATTAGCTCGGATGTCATTGACAATCCGCTGTTCCGCGAGCTCGCAGAGAAGTCGAGCGAGTCGGATACTATTAGCATTGCATGTGAAGTGGTTTTGTTTGAGCACTTGCTATGGATGCTAGAGAATGCCGATCCTCAGCCAGAGTCTCTAGATGAGCTTGTTGAATTCTACGCCTGTTGAAGATGAATTGATGTTTTCTTTTTAAAAAAAAAATATCCATGAATAACTTGGAGCTCGATCTTTCATTGACGTTATTCGGTAATTTGGTATATACTATATATTTAATTTATATTTATATATATAAAAATAGAGAGAGCAGGGAGTTGTAAATTACTGTAATAATGGTGATTAGCGGTGTAGAAAGAGATTATAGGGAAATTGAAGATTTAAATATTTTGAAGAGTGAAATTACATTAACAGACATTTCACACCAGCTAATCTTTGAGCTTGGTGCAGAGGAT
>CATIWJ010142213.1:0-21325 GCA_949640765.1 Croton laevigatus | reverse complement strand
AGGAGTTCAGGGAGGTGGTAATAATAGTTATGAAGAAGGAAAGGTATATGGGTTGAAATATTTTAATGAAAACTTTGATAGATTGGTGAAGGTGAAGAGTGCTGTTGATCCAGAGAATTTCTTCAGGCATGAACAAAGCATTCCTACTCTTCCAAAAAAGGCATAATTACTAATTAGTAATAGTAATGTAATAATATTTTTTTGCTAATCTAAGTACATAATATGGAAATCAGCTTTCATAATATCACAACTTCTACATTTCAATCATCAGCTTCTGAATCTTCCAAAATTAATATAATGAAATTAATCATTCATTACGTAAGTACTTATTGAATTGTAAAACTTCAGTTTTGAAATTATATATGCAAACCCCAAAATGAGTGTTTCAAAAAAAAAAAGAAACCTCAAAATGAGTTGGATTTTTTTTTCAAAAGATGAGTTCGATTATTTTAATATAATAATTATTATTAATACAGTAAATTTTTTATGTAATTACGGTATTTTTGTGAAGTAATAATTTCATCAACTTCGACTACCGTTCCAGTATCAAGAATCAATTCAAAAAATAAGTTTGTATGTCTAGTCCACCCTTCACCTGTCTTGATCGTTCTTCTCTCCATGGCAGATCTACGAAGCATTTGAGACTTTTTTTTTTTTAATGGAGTCAGAGCCATATTCTCGAAGATCTCAACAATTATATCGTCAGCTTCTTGGTCCGAGGCAGATAAAGATCTCTGCAGCAGGAGTTTTTTTTCTTTTTTGGAATTTATTTTATTCTTAGTTCTGATTTTGTTTAGATTCCCATTTTTTTCCTCCTCCTTCTTCTTCTTAATTTATCTTTTAAACTAAAAAAATTTTGAGAGAGAATAACACTTGGTTCGCTTGTTCTCTAGATACGCATTCACAATTTTTGAGAAATTTTTTAACTTGGAATTTAAGAAATCTTCAGCGGTTAATTTATTTTTGCATATTTCATTCAATTTTCGGTTATTCTATGAGATTGCTTTTATTTTTAATGATGATGGTGATTTAGATATGTTTTATGAGATATTGGACATGGTTGAGAATTGTTAGAAAGCGAAGGAGGGTAATGATTTCATTTCCAATAATCTATTTTCCTTTCTGCTCTCTTGTTTGTGTTTGTTTGGGTAAAAGATGACTATTTAAAATGGTACTGAAATTAAAATTTCTTGTATTTTTATTTGGTTATGATAATATTGCTTTGTTACTTTTAACTTAGCCATGAATAGGGGTGAGCAAACGGTACAGGTAAAACGGTAATTTGGACAAAATGGATAGAATAGGTAAAGTAATTTGGGTAAAAAGTTTTTTACCCTATTATTGCCCGGGTATATGTAAAACAAGTAATTCGGACAAAACGGGTAGAACAAGTAAAGCAATTCGGATAAAACAGGTAATTCGGGCAAAATAGGTAAGTAATTCGGCAATAATCAGGTAGAAAATTTTTTGCCCGAATTACCCGTTTTGATCGAATTACAAAACAATATCATTTTGTGGGTGTCTAAAACGACGTCGTTTTATGGGCGCCTAAAATGATGTCATTTTGATTTAGGACTAACTTATACTAAAATCAAAACTTATAAAAATACAAGCAGCTCATGATGAATATGATGAAGAAACAACCTTATTTGTTTTTTGTCTGCAATATCTAAAGTAAAGGTAATCTCTTGGTTGCATATTTATAAATTGTTTGTAATTGAAATATAGTTGGCTTTTTGTGGATTTTTAGGAAATATATTTTTTTTTATTATTTGTGTAATGCATGTGTAATGATTCATGTTAGCTCTTATAATTGTGCAATTATGTTGGAGTTGATGATGAATTTGAGTTTTTAATTTCTAAATCGGGTAAACTCGGGCAATTCGAATAAATTCGAGTAATTTTGGCAAAACGGATAATTCGGACAGAACTTCTAAGTCGGGCAAAATGGGTAAAAAAAAAAGCTAATTCGGGCAAAATTACCCGATCTGCCTGAATGCTCACCCTTACCCATGAATTGCATAATTATCTTCAACTTCAGTATTGTTTTGCATTCCAATAATTTTGCGCTCTATTTTTTTTAATTCCAGAAAATATGGCAACTTTACCTTAGAATATCAAGTGGCAAAACGTATTTCTTGCCTTTTTCTTCCTTGATGCGCCTTGTGTGAATCATGACACCCGAGGTATCTGTTTACTTTTTATTTTGCAAAAGGTGCCAACCTATTGATTTGGCCAAAAATATCATCACATATGACTAGTAAATGAGTTACTGGGATTTGATTGAAAGTCTAGCTGTGATTTTGATTTAGGGTTTCTGCAAATTCTTTGTATTTTCTGTGTTGGGATTTAATTTTTGGTTTTTAATGGAACAGAATTGAAACCGAACCGAAAAATTGGTTTGGTTTCTATTCGATTTTTTGATTCGGTTCAATTTTTTGTTTTCATTTTAGAAAATTGGTTTTTGATCGATTCTTTATTTTCGATTCAATTTGGTTTACCGAACTAAAAATACTCACCCCTAGGATAAAATATTTTATATTAATAACCAGGGGCATGTAGTAGAGCGTTAGGGGCTCTTTCTCCCTTAACCACAGTCAGGGGTTCAATCCCCGCTTGGGTATGGAAAAATGTTAAATCCTTTGATCAGTTGCCTTACCCTTCAAAGTGCCTACAATTCAACGAAACCAAATTAGTTTGGGCCTTAGATCTTCTAAGAAGGTTAAACTGAGAGATGGCAATCCTGAGGTTAGTGAGGGTTGTCTTGTTCTTTCCTTTAAGGATTGTCTACTGAAGGATGCTGATATGATGGAGCATGATGGATTCAACAGGGTTAGTACTAGAGGAGGTGACTCTTCCCAACGATTAGAACGCTCCCAAGGCCCCACCTGGTGTAAAGAAAGGAATTTTGGATTCGGATAGAACTATCCTTGAACACATCAGAACTGAGAAATCTAGTGATTTGCCTAAAATATTGTTGAGTGAAGAAATCAAAGATGCATAGTGCAAGCCTTGGCAAAATGCCGTAGTGTTACGTTTACTTGGAAGAAGCATTGGTTATAAAAACCCTATGTTCTAAAATCCATACTATGTGGAAGCTGTGTGAAGGCTATAAAGTGATTGATTTAGCCAAAAACTATTTCTTAATCAAGTTTGATAGACCCCCTCATAGGTTGAATGCAGCCCTCAATGGTCCATGGTTAATCTTTGGCTATTACTACTTAATTGTTCAACCATAGTCACCTGAATTCAGTCCAAGTGATGATTTTATCTCTTCTCTTGTTGTATGGGTGAGATTTTCAGGAATGAAGTTGCATTATTATCACAAGAGGATTTTACAATCATCACTAGTGTTATTGGAGATGATTTTACAGATCATCGCTAAAGTTATTGGGAAAGTTATAAAGATTTACAATACAGTGGATGCCAACAAATTTGCAATGGTTGCTTTGAAGGTGGATTTGACTAAGCCACTTGCTTTGATGGTAGGGTCCAGAAAATAGAATATGAGGGCTTGTTCACGATATGTTTCTCATATGGGACGTTTGGTCATGGAAAGCATCAGTACCCTAAAAGCCCGCAGATGTTCCTATCCTTCCCTCCACCAGGTCCCCAAGCTCCACCTCCAGGTTCTCCTGAGCCACACGCCTAACCACACAATCATCGTCCTAAATTAAATAGTATAGAAATGTAATATTTGCACTAGTATTAATAAATATATATGCTTTAGCGTTACCTAAGCTTGTGTAATGATTTTTGGCTCTCATTCCTACACCTGTCTTGTATATATTGTGTGATAATAATTATATAATAATAATAATTAAGTCTGCATTATTTTCTAGTTTATTTATTTAAGGGAAAATTACGATTTCACTATCAATTTTTTTTCTGAATATTATAATTTAAATACTCCATTTTCATAAAATTGGTCAAGGTTAGATAGTTTTGGCTCCATTATAGTATTAAGTCATTCTATTAATTTTTTGGAGTATATTCATGAAATATTTCATCAATTTTGTATTCTTTTTTTTTGTATTCATGAATATTTCGTCAAAAAAATTTATAAAATGACCTATTAGTTGAATTGTGTCAAAATACAGTAACTTTATAGCAATTATACACAAATTTGGTGATTGAAATAGAAATATTGACTAAATATAAGTAATAAAATCTTAATTTTTCCTTTTAATAATTATTATAGTTAATATTTTTTTTATTAATTATAAGTGCTGAAATTTTTTTTAATTCAAATGAGTGAGAGTTACATAATAGGGTCCCCTATTTAGACATACTCGAAAGAGGACACACCGCATACTACTTATTATGTTAAGTCCAACCGCAAAGGTGCTGAAATTATTCTAACAATTTTATATGCTAATTGTTTTATGACTAATTACATGTATATTATAAATTTTAAATCAGGGGAACTTTTCCTCCTATGAATTTTCACAACAAACAAAGCAACTCGAATCCTTTATCGTGCAATTAATTAACGTCTATTTATAAAGTATTATTGGTAAGGGGCACTGAAAAAGCAAGGAAGATGAAAGTTGTCAATGCAAGTATACATTCTTAAACTACCTTCCTAGATTTTCAGTTTCTTCAATGCTCAACAGAAGCAGGATAACAAATCTGAAAACAAACTTGCACTATAATAAATTGCCAATTCATGGGTTTGTAATGGTATCATAATAACGCCAAACACAAACAAACATAATCATTGTTCATTGCCTATTGCCTATTTTTTCCCTCCTCGTTCATCCTAATAAAGAGGGGGAAGAAATGCCAAATTCCACAATTTCTCTGTTTCTATTTTTCTTTGTTACTGTCTTCAACTTTTGTTCTTCTTTTGCAGCCAACAACACAGATGATACAGTCTACCAATCTTTCCTTCAATGCCTGCGCAACAACTCAAATCCAAATGACCAAATCACAAATCTAATTGTCACAAAAACCAACCAAAACTACACTTCAGTTCTTCAAAATTACATTAGAAACGCTAGATTAAAGAAACCCACAACTCCAAAACCCATAATCATTTTGACTCCAACACAAGTATCCCATGTCCAATCCTTGCAATTTGCACAAAAAAGGTTGGTTATCAACTTAAAATCCGCAGTGGAGGTCATGATTATGAGGGGATTTCTTATGTTTCAAACTCTCCTTTCTTTATTCTCGACATGTTCAATCTTAGAGCAGTGAATGTTGATTTGAAGGGCAACACTGCTTGGGTTGAATTAGGTGCTACACTTGTCGAAGTATAATACAGAATTTGGGAAAATGGTAAACCTCTTGGCTTTCCTGCCGGGATTTGCCCTACCATCGGTGTCGGCGGCCATATTAGCGGAGGTGGGTATGGTAATATGATAAGGAAATATGGGTTGTCTGTCGATAACGTTGTCGATGCCACCATTGTTGATGCTAATGGTAAGCTTTTGAATAGGAAATCAATGGGTGAAGACTTATTTTGGGCAATTAGAGGTGGAGGTGGAAGTTTTGGTGTTATTATTTCTTATAAAATTAGTCTTGTTCCTGTACCCAAAACAGTTAACAGTTTTTAGAGTCCAAAAAACTCTTGAACAAAATGGCACAACTGATCTTGTTTCTAAGTATCAATCAGTAGCTCCAACAATTGGTACTGGTCTATTTATGAGAATGTTAATACAACCTGTAGCTTCAAAAATCAAGAAGGGAACAAAGTCAATTAGGGTGTCGATTGTGGCATTATATTTAGGAAATGCTAATGCTGTTGTAAGTTTGTTGTGTAAAAGAATTGCCTGAATTAGCATTAAAGAAAGAAAATTGTACTGAAATGAGTTGGATTAATTCTGTGCTCTGGTTGGCTAATTTCGAAAATGCAACTAACCCTGACATTCTTCTTGATAGAGAATTGAATTCTGCTGGTTTCCTGAAAACAAAATCAGATTATGTGCAAAACCCAATTCCAAAAACTGAACTGAACAAGTTTTTTAAGAAAATGATTCAGCTGGGTAAAACAGGATTGGCCTGGAATCCATATGGAGGCAAAATGGCTAGAATCGCAGCGAGGGATGCTCCATTTCCTCATCGGAAAGGTAATTTATTTAAAATGCAGTATTCGGTGAACTGGGAAGAAGCAGGGGAAGCAGCAGAGCAAAAGTATTTGAGTGAAGCAAGAGAGTTGTATAGTGTCAGCCGAATAAAAATTACAACACACAATATTTATGTGGTTTACCCTTAACTATTTAGTGCTACGTCCACGGGAAAAATTCCGAATAATTCTTCCACTAATGAAAATAGTAGGCTTATAAAGAGATTAATACAAAATAGTGACACTCAGAGTGTTTCCCAAAAACACCCCAAAATAGTAGGTTTACAAAGAGATTAATATAAAAAATAGTGGAACCATTTCCTAAAACTCTCTCAAAATCTCTCTTTCACATATATATTTTTTATTTGTGAGTTGTTTGAAATAGCTGCTTCATATCCTATTTATAGGAAATGTAAACCGCGTACTCTAACTATTTCAATTTGCAAGTTGTCAAACTTTGTGCAAATTTCAAACTTTGTTGGAAATTGTTAGCCATCCTTTTGCAAATTGTCAATGCAATTCGCTATCCAACAACTAATTCTACTTTTTCTTCATGCGGGTCCCTTTTCTTTTGATCCTTCCTTTATTTTATTTTATTTGTGTTTTCAACTTGTGAGTCTCATTTGAAAGTGAGCACACCACAACATATTGTTTTATGACTCCATATGTGTCGGAAAATCCAAGAAGGGCATTCTTGAATTATAGAGATCTTGATATAGGAGTTCAGGGAGATGGTAATAATAGTTATGAAAAATGAAAGTTATATGGGTACAAATATTTTAATGAAAACTTTGATAGATTGGTGAAAGTGAAGAGTGCTGTTGATCCAGAGAATTTCTTGAGAAATGAACAAAGCATCCCTACTCTTCCGAAAAAGGCATAATTAATAATAGTAATGTAATAATATTCTTGCTTATCTAAATACATAATATGGAAATCAGCTTTCATCATATCACAACTTCTACACTTCAATCATAGCTTCCGAATCTTCCAAAATCAATATAACGAAATTAACCTTTTGTTATGTAATATCAGCAACGCTAATTATTGAATTGTAAAACTTCAGTTTTAACATTATATATGCAACTATGTAAGGGGAAAAAAAAAACCCCCTTATATATGCAAACCTCAAAATGAGTGTTTCAAAAAAAAAAAAAAAACCACTAAATCAGTTGGATTAATTTTTTTTTGGAAAGAAGAGTTGGATTATTTTAATATAATAATAATTACTACTAATACAGTAAATTTTTTATATAATTACAGTATTCTTTTTGAAGCAATAATGTTATTAAGGATCAAATTATCTATATTAATATCGAGGGGCATCTGGTAAAGTGACTTTTCCATCCTTAACCAAGGCCAATGAATGTTAAAAAAAAAAAAAAAACTAAGGTCAATGGTTCAATCCCCGCTTGGTATGAAAAAATATTAAATCTCTTGACCAGCTGTTTCACCCTTCGAGGTGCCTATAATTTAGCGAATCTGGATTAGTCTAGGTAGTAGATCTACCAAGAAGGTTAAACTGAGAGATGGCAATCCTGAGATTAGTGGGGGTTGTCCTGAGAAGGTTAAGAATTGTCTAGTGAAGGATCCTGATATGATGGAGCTCGATGGATTGAATGGGGTTTGCTACTAGAGGAGGTGACTCTACCTAACAATTATAACTCTCCCCATGCCACACTTGGTGCAAAGAAAGGAATTTTGGATTCGGATAGAACTGTCCTTGAAGACATCAGAATTCAGAAATTTGGTGATTTCCCCAAAATATCATTGAGTGAAGAAATCAAAGATGCATTGTGCAAGCCTTGGCAAAATGCCATAGTGTTACATTTGTTTGGAAGAAGCATTGGTTATAAAACCCTATGTTCTAAAATCCAGGCTATGTGGGTGCCGTGTGCAGGCTATAAAGTGATTGGTTTAGCCAATAACTATTTCTTAATCAACTTTGATAGACCCTCTGATAGGTTGAATGTAATCGTCAAAGGTCCATGGTTGATCTTTGGCCATTACTTAATCGTTCAAACTTGGTCACCTGAATTCAGTCCAAGTGAAGATTCTATCTCCTCTAATTGTGTGGGTAAGATTTTCAGGAATGAAGTTGCATTATTATCACAAGAAGACTTTACGGATCCTCACTAATGTTATTGGGGAAGTTTTGAAGATTGATTACAATACAGTGGATGCCAGCAAATTTGCGAGGGTTGCTTTGAAGTTGGATTTAACTAAGCCACTTGTTTCGAAATTTGAACTGGGTGCTAGGATCCAGATAGTAGAATACAAGGGCTCGTATGGGGGGTTTGGTCATGAAAAGGATCAAGGCCCTTAAATCCCGCTGATGTTCCTATCCTTCCCTCCACCAATGGGCGGCATACTCGTGTCCAAGTTGAGCCAGCAGCGATTGTAGTGGCTAAAACACCGTACGGGGATTGGATGGTGGCACAACCTCACTGACAAAGGAATAATGTTGGGAAGGAAGGCGCAAAAAGAGTGGTTTTGATTTCAGGAAACATCCATCCAGAGAAGCGTAATTCCGGATTTGATGTTTTGGCAAATCTTGATGGGGATTCGCTAAATGCTACGTCCCATGCAAGGAACGTGACTAGAGAGAATTCTAAAGAACAATAATTCGAATAAACCGTTGGAAAAGAATGAAGGAATTATGGGTCATTATGGGCCTAAGCCCAATATTTTTTGCTTTTAAAAAAATTATGGGTCATTTGCATATAAATACTTAAAGTTTTTAAAAAAAATTAAAAATAACTAAATTTAATTATAAAATCTTATTTTACTTATTTTCTAAAAAAAAAATTATTTTATCTTATATTCATAATTTTTACTTAAACTCAAATTAAAGTTATTTTAAAATTCATTCATAACATACTTAAAATTAAGAACGAAGAAAGAACATTGAAATTCTTCAAAATGACCTTATTGAAATTTGTTTTTTAAGATTAAATACGTTTTTATCAAATTATATTAATTTATTATTTTATAGAAAGTATAAATCAATTTTAACATCAATTTTTTTTTAATAAATTGGAGATACTACAACTTGTGCAGATTTCCACTCTGTAAATTTGGATCCAAAAATTTATATTTTCACCGATTGTACTTGTATTATGAGTTATGCTTTAAATTATATGTTTAATTATATTAGAATTAAATTTTTAAAAGGAAAAAAAAAATTAATGGAGTACAAAAAGAAGACTTAATTTAATTATTAATATTATTTTTATTTATTCTAGAATTATTTGTTTCAGTTTAAAATTAGAGATTTATTTTTCTTTAAAATTCTTATTTCCCTATTAGATTGTATTTTATATTTACTCTAACTATTTTCTATCTTTAATATATATAAATGAATGAATTGGAGAATACTGAAATTGGCAAGATACCCCTCATATTTTAAATTTTTTGAGAGTAATTATATTTTTATTAAATTACTGAATTAATAAATAAATAAATAAAAATCCAAATACTGTTAGTATTAATAATATATTCTAATTAGTTGTTAGTATTATTTATTTAAAATTTTTTTATTAAATTACTGAATTAATTAAGTAATAAATATGAATCCTAATACTATTGTAATTAATAATGTATCCTAATTAGTTATTAGTATTCTTTATTTAAAAAGTAAATAATGGAACCTAATTAAAGTGAACCTTCTAATATAAATAATAACATATTAATAATAACGTGATTTATATATGTAATATTGATAATATTAGTAACCTAATAATAAAACTTTAACGAACTTGTAATTTGTAAAATTATAAACTTTTAACAAACTTTAACTTCTATAACGGTTGATAATGTTCTTTGATTTATAATAACGTAATTTATATATGTAACGTTATTTATAACCAAATTACTAATAACAATATTTATTTATTTTTAGGTAATATTGATATTTAGTTGTAACTAATTAAAATGAATTTTTTAATATTAATAATAACATGATTTATATACATAGAATGGCTAAAATAATGGATTACTAAAAGTGCAAGTGAATTATAGGATTGATTTTTTCCGAAGTCCGCCTAGTTTTTGAAACTCTGCTATATTAATCCGACCCAACTTGCGCATTTAGCGGTTTGGGTTTAAACTATTAGTATTAATAATATATCATAATTAAAAATAAGTATTAATATTATATTTTAATTAAAAATATGAATAAAAATTACAAAATTGAATAATGAGATTTTAAAATAAAAATAATATTCAACGTGAATATAATTATATGGGGAACATTAATATTCATATAATTAATAAATTTAATTAAATAAAAATTATAAAATTTACAGATGAATTTCTAACATAAAAATAAATATATAAATAAATAAATTTATTTCAATAAATTTTATATTTTAGAAATTTTTTAAAATTTTAATTATATTCATATAATTAATAATATTTTAAAAAATTTTTTAATTAATAAAATTCAGATAAAAATATATTATTTTTAAATTTATTACTCCTAATATATAATTAATCAAACTAATTATAATATAATAATAAGAATATAAAAAAAAAAATAAGGCCTGAGTAATGCTGCTAAGAAAAATTAATTTAAAAAAAAAAGACAAAACAACATAGTCATCCATAAAAACTACTTAAAAGATTGACAAAATAGAGACCAATTGCAAAAAATAAATAAATAAATAAACCAAGACAAAATAAGACATGTAAACATATTATCCGTACTCGAAAACTACCACAAATCAAACAACAAAATAAAAAAAAGGCCAATTATCAACAGCAAAAATCATCAGTAAACAGAAGAACATCAAACAACAAACAGATTAAGTCACCAGATTTATGTTCAAAATCGAGATAGTTCAATGAAGAAGATTTACCAGGCCGATTAGAGAAGGTTTCCGTTCAACAACGACGATGAAAAATCGGTAGAAGCTATTGAAAGGAGGGAGCAGTTATTCAATTTTGTTAACCAAGCAGATCATCTCTTCACTTCCGACAAGATTGAAACCACCATTAACACAAACCATCGCACTTTTTCTGATTGCAAAATTTGATCAAATCGAAGTTCGGAGTTGAAATGAACAAAGAAATTTAGAGATGAAAGAAACAGATAGGCGGAGAAAGGAAGAAAAGATGAATACAGAGGCGCGTGAGTTTTCACGTTAAAAAAAAGGAGTTACTGTTTACAGAGCAACAAATGAAGAAAGCTGATTTACAAAAAGGCAATTGCTTTGGGTGGTTATTTTTGTCTTCAGAGTGCTGGTTTTGTTCAAGTAAAAAATAGGTGGCTATATTTGGAGTTTTCCCAAAAAATTATCACTCTATTAAACGAGGATGCAAGGTACGAGTATTAATTTTTGATTAACAAAGGTTCAAAAAAAGTGAAAAGCCGAGTCAGTGAAAGAAATCAAACTGTGTCGTTTTGTTTATAATTTTCAGGAAAATAAACAAGCCTTAACCCACCATTCCTTTTCGTTGCTCAGGAGGAGCCTCTCTTTCTGTCTTAGCTTTCGTAACTTCGATTTTGCTTTCTACCTAACATCATCAGTTTTTAGTAAACCTTTTTTTTTCATTGTTCTGCTGACTGTTTTTATTACCTTGGGCTCCAAATTAAACTCAAACACGATGAACCTCTTATTGTTCTTGTACCGTATTCAATTAATCGAGCTACTTATAGGTGCTTAGAAAGAGAGAGAGAGAGTTTTATCGGTTTGGTTCAGATGCTTATTATTGTTATTATCATTGAAACTCAAAATCTCAAATGAACCATTCAATCATAAAAATGAAAGAACCCGGATTTGTTTTTGCTCATTTAGTTGGTAATTGGTTTTTATTATAGCTGAATTTGGCTGCTGTATGTTAAAAAAAAAAAAAGAATTTGGCCGCTGTAAGCTTGTACTAGGTGGTTTTAATTGGTTCAAATTATATGGCAGATTTGAATCACATAGATGACAATCTTTATGATGAGTTCGGTAACTACATTTGTCCTGCATTTGAGTCGGACCTTAGTGATGGAGAGGAGGAAGATGAGGAGTTTCCAGATAAACCTCATCATGAAGAGATGGAATCTGATGGTGAGCAAGGAATTAATGGTTCCAATGGATTGGTTACAACTGTTGATGATGTTGATATAGATAATCAGATTGTTCTTGCTGAGGACAAGAAGTATTATCCTACTGCAGAAGAGATTTATGGTGAAGATGTTGAAACTTTGGTTATGGATGAAGACTAGCAACCACTTGAGCAGCCTATAATTAAACCTCTCAAGAATACTAAGTAGGTTGGGCTTAAGGATTCTTCAACATATGTGTCCAGTCAGTTTCTCATTAGACTTATGTCGAATACTTCTTTGGTTTATAATGTTGCTCTTGTGGGCCACTTGCAACACCGGAAGACATTGTTTATGGATATGTTGGTTGAGCAAACACATCATATGCCTACATTTGACACAAATAGTGAGAAGCACATGAGGAATAAAGATACAAGAATTGATGAGCAAGAAAGAAGAATATCAATAAAGGCAGTTCCAATGTCGCTTGTCCTTGAAGATAGCAACTCAAAATCATATCTATGTAACATAATGGACACACCTGGTCATGTCAACTTCTGCGATGAAATGACTGCTGCTCTAAGGCTGCCTGATGGTGCTCTATTAATTGTTGATGCAGCTGAATGAGTGATGGTAAGTAACATGGTTTGGCAAAATGAATTGATAAATCTACACATCATATCCAGATTGTGCTTCTACTTTGTATATGCTCCGGCCTATAAATATGTTAAAGCATTTTTGCTCATATGTAAATTTCCTCAAGTAGTTCTTTTAACTGTTTTACTGCTAATTTTGTGTATGGATATTTGTGTTGGACTTTAAGATAGTTTAATTTATATATGGGTTCATTTTGAGTAGTAAGGCAATAAGGTATTCCATCTTTTAATATGTTATTTCCCTGATATATTTGTAGTTTCTTGTTTGTGAAATGCATTTGATTTGATTTTGGTACCACTGCATGATTTTGATTCTGGTATATTCAATATGCAAGTGAACACAAAGCAGGCAATACGCCATGCAATCCAGGAGCGCCTGCCTATTGTGGTTGTGATCAATAAGGTAAACCTTTGTGAATTGATCTTCTCTCTTTAGATCCTTTCCAATTTGGTTGTAATGTCTCATTGTTGATTATTTAAATTTGGCTTTAAGGTTGACCGGCTCATAACTGAACTTAAGTTGCCTCCAAAGGATGCTTACCATAAGCTGACGTATACATTAGAAGTCATCAACAACCACATAACAGCTGTCTCTGCTACTGCTGGAAATGTCCAAGTTATTGATCTGGCTGCTGGAAATGTTTGTTTTGCAAGTGCTACAGCAGGATGGTCCTTCACTTTGCAATCATTTGCTAAAATATCTTAAACTACATGATATTCCATTTGATGCTTACAAGTTTGCAACTTGCCTTTGGGGGGATATTTATTATCATCCAGATATTATGGCTTTTAAAAAGAAAGCCCCTGCAAACGGAGGGGAAAGATCAATTGTTCAATTTGTATTGGAGCCTCTCTACAAGATATATAGTCAAATGATTAGAAAACAGTGTTGAGGCCACTCTTGCTGAGCTTGTTGTTGTTCTCCCTAATGCAGGATATAAATTAAATGTTAGACCTTTGCTAAGGGTGGCATGTACAAGAGTTTTCGGGTCAGCCTCTGGCTTTACTGATATGCTGGTTCAGCATATACCTTTTGCTGCTAAGAAGGTTAATCATATATATGCAGGGCCTAAAGATTCTATGATCTACAAGGCGATGGTAGGTTGTGGTCCTTCTGGTCCCTTAATGATTAATGTGACCAAATTGTATCCCAAGTCCGATTGCAGTTCCTTTGATGCTTTTAGTAGGGTGTATAGTGGTCAAATTATGAGTGTACACTCTGTGAAAGTGTTGGGAGGAGGCTACTTACCAGATGATGAGGAGGACATGACTATAAAAGAGGTGGCTAAACTATGGGTATATCAAGCTCGTTATAGGTTACCTATATGTATGGCTCCTCCTGGTTCATGGGTTCTCATTGAAGGTGTGGACGCATCGATTATGAAAACTGCAACGCTTTGCAATGTAAATTATAATTCTGAGGTTGTTTACATATTCAGGCATCTCCAGTGGTGAAAACCGCTAGTGAACATCTAAATCCGAGCGAGTTGCCCAAAATGGTCAAGGGTCTTAGGAAAATCAGTAAAAGTTATCCTCTAAAGTTGAGGAATCTGGAGAACACACTATTCTTGGTACTGGAGGGTTATATTTGGATTCTATTATGAAAGACCTTAGAGAGCTTTACTCTGAAGTGGAAGTCCAGGTATGCATTGCACATCTCTAATTGTTTTATGACATAATTTTACTCTGCACCACCTCCTCTTCCTCTTCTTTCTCTATATTATTGTACTGCTTTTCCTTTTCTTTCATGTTTTCCAATGTTTCATTAAAATCCAGGTTGCAGATCCTGTTGTTTCGTTTTGTGAAACTATGGAGTCTTCTTCAATGAAGTGTTTTGCTGAAACACCAAACAAGAAGAACAAAATAACCATGGTAAGGAAGTTTTTCCATTTTATTTTATCTATTTGCCTTTTGAGAATCTCTCTTTTCGCATTTAAGGAACATAATTGATTTAGTTTATTTGGAAGTCGTTATTTAAACATCTTCATTTCTATATTGCAGAGCCATTGGAGAAAGGGCTGGCCGAAGACATTGAAAATGGTGTTGTAAGTATTGATTGGAACCGGAAAGCTCTTGATGACTTCTTCAAGACAAAATATGACTGGGACTTTGCTTGCAGCTCGATCAATTTGGGCATTTGGCCCTGATAAGCAGGTTTGTATGACTGATTAAGCTTTCATTTATTATTTTCAAAATTATCCTCATTTATCTGAGGTTAACTGTTTCATCATAATATGTGTGCATGTTGTAATCATTTCTAGATGAAATGCCCAACTAAGGTATTTTTATTTGTCAAATTTGAATTCCAGGGACTTAACATTTATTGAACAACACACTTCCGGCTGAAGTTGACAAAGGATTGCTGGGAGCTGTTAAGGATTCCATAGTTCATGGGTAAGCTGAAATTTATTTGCAGTACCCCACTGTCTGTTTTAAGTTAATTCCTGTAATTAATTGTTTTCATGTTCTTTGGTTAGTTTTCCGCGGGGTGCTCGAGAAGGGCCATTATGTGATGAACCTATCCGAAATGTCAAGTTCAAAATAATTGATGCTAGGATTGCATCAGAACCCCTGCATAGAGGATCTGGTCAGATTATTCCCATGGCTAGACGTGTGGTCTATTCAGCATTTTTTATGGCAACCCCACGACTCATGGAACCAGTGTAGTATGTGGAGGTAAGCATTTGGTACCTTCATATCAAATAACCATGCATATTTCTGGAAGACCGTATGAAGTTGGGTATTTGTTATTGTTCACTAAGGAGCCAAACATGAGCTTTTCTGCTGCCAGAAAGCTCATTTACATATTAAAAAATTTTCTCTAAGACCTTCCTAAATTCATGCTTTAAGGTGAATTTAAAAATCAAGTTCTCTTTCTTTTGTTGTATTGTGCTAATATGTAATGTAACTTGGCTGTTTCAAACACAAACACCAATCAACTGTCTCTCTGCAATATATGTTGTGTTATCTTGCAGACGTGGTCATGTTACAGCAGATGTTCCTCAGCCTGGGACTCCAGTTATATTGTGAAGGTTTGATTGCTAAGCTTCACCTGCATTCAAAGAAAGTTATGATAATATTTTAGATTAGTTATTGTTTCCTTATTTATTGCATTCAAGAGCAAAAATTTGCTGATTACTGTATGCTGAAATTTTTAAAAGCATAAGAGATCATTAGAAAATCACAGAGCTGATGTAGCTGCTTAACTTTACAACTAACAGACTATTTTTAAGCTGTTTTAGTACTTCGCCCTAGAGTTGGGTTGAGAACTTTGTCTTGCATTCCGGGATAATTGCAAATCTGATAAATGTCGTATATTTCTCCAGGGGAAAAATGAGAAGAAAAATGCACTTGTGCCATTTCTTTTGCAGTTTACATTGGTATTCTGAGACTTCTTCATGGTTGGTTCAAGTATTTACAGGCAATTGGTTGAACACTTATTATGTGGATTATGTTTTTCAATTGCATTTCAGGCATTTTTACCAGTAATAGAGTCATTTGGTTTTGAGACGGACCTGAGCTACCATACTCAGGGCCAAGCATTTTGCCTCTCGGTGTTCAATCATTGGGTTATAGTACCTGTAGACCCTCTAGACAAGAGCACAGTTCTCGGCCACTTGAGCCAGCACCTCGCTTGTGAATTTATGGTGAAGGCAAGGCATCGTAAGGTATGGACTATCATTTCTTCTTTGAGATGCTGTTAATAGCTAATACAGAACCTATAAATACCAAAATGCTTTGAATTTTTATATATCAGGGATTAAGTGAAGATGTGAGTATAAACAAGTTCTTGATGAGGCAATGGTGGTGGAGCTGGCTCAGCAAGCTGCTGATATTCATCAACAAATGATACGATTAGGAAAATTTTTGTTGAGCTGATAGATAAGTGAGATTGTTGCATTGCATGTATTAATCCAAATCCTTAAGCTTCCAGAAAACAAAAATTTTGGTATTTGATGTAAATGTATCAGTTGATATTGCCCACTATTAAGAAGGGAAATTAGAAGATTCATATTTACTTTGACCAATGTTCAGATTAAGGACAACTAACTCAATTTACAATTATAACAAACACCATTGTAATTTTCAAATTTAGACAATGAATAATGTGTGCTGCTAAAATTTCCAGACTACTAGATTCTGATTTCAATGGGGATACTTTATTCTGGCAACGTGCTCTAATTTGAGTTTCTGTTCTAACTTGTTGAAAACTGTTTGAATTGAGCTAGCTAGTTTTCTTTTAAATTGTTTTTATAAAAGCTGTAAATTGAGGAATAATTCCAAATACCCTGGAAATTGATGATCAATTAGTATGATTTATTGTCATTATAGAAAACAAAAATTAGTATTGATAGTATTAAAAAATAATAATAATAATAAAAACAATAATAGCAATGGTAAATACACAGTCATTGAAAGTCAAAAATAGGTAGCATATACTAATGAAGCGTCAAAGTCAAAGTCAAATCCTAGATCTGAGATCTTATTATTATTTCAAGTTACAGACAACGTTTCATTTGTCTTACCAACAACCTTTTCCCTCTCTTGCAAGTTTTGGCCGTTTATCTCCGCTTCCGATCTTGCAATTATCAGCATTTCCTCCACAATCCTTGCTGTTTATTTCAAGATTGATCCCATTTCTTTAGCTATTTTATCAATAATCGATACAATGACTTGGTTGAAATTTTGATTTCCATTATCAATCTACAATAATGCATTCCAAAACCCTAAATCTTGCTCCACTTATTTCTCTCTTCCCTTCCCTTAAACCACCACAAAAATCCCTTCTTTTTCATCAAATCATCGTCCTCATTGTTACCTTTCTTGCTTATGCTTCTTTTCATGCCTCTAGAAAGCCTCCAAGCATTGTCAAGAGCGTGCTTGGACCTGTAGTTCGATCCAATTTAAATTCCACGGACACTGGTTGGCCTCCATTCAATGGCCCTGAAGGAACTCACAGGCTTGGAGAGCTTGATCTTGCATTTTTGTCATCGTATGCAATTGGAATGTATATTGCAGGGCATGTTGGTGATAGGATTGATTTGAGATTGTTTCTTTTTTGTGGGATGTTGGGTAGTGGTGTTCTTACAATTTTGTTTGGTTTAGGATATTGGTTTAATATACATTTGTTAGGGTTTTTTGTGGGTGTGCAGATTTTGTGCGGTTTGTTTCAGTCAGTAGGATGGCCTTGTGTGGTAGCAGTAGTCGGGAACTGGTTTGGGAAGGCAAAGAGAGGGCTGATAATGGGGGTATGGAATTCACATACCTCTGTTGGTAACATTATTGGGTCGGTTGTGGCTTCTGGGGTTCTGGAGTTTGGATGGGGCTGGTCATTTGTGGTGCCTGGAGTTCTAGTAATTTTAGTTGGGCTTTTGGTTTTTTCATTTCTTGTTGTTAGTCCTCAAGATATTGGGTTTCAGTCTTCAGAAATGGAGATTGAAATGACTGTAGAGGCGGATGGTGAGGGGATTCCAGAATCAGAGGAGGTAGGGCTTATTGCTACTGAAAATTTAAATTCAACTTCAAATTCATTAGAGGCTATTGGATTCTTGGAAGCTTGGCTACTACCCGGTGTTGCACCATTTGCATTTTGCCTCTTCTTTTCAAAGCTGGTGGCTTATACTTTTTTATATTGGCTGCCCTTCTACATAAGGCACACAGGTACTTCATATTTGCCTCTTTCTAGATAATTGATCAGAAATTACACTTAGAAAGTTTATAATTGTTATGTGTAGATTTTGTCTAATTTGGCAATAGCTCAGGTTCTAAGCTTTCTTTGTTTGATCTATAGCTGTGGCTGGTGTGCATCTGTCACACAAAACTGCTGGAATTCTCTCGACAGTATTCGATATTGGAGGAGTGTTTGGAGGAATTTTGGCAGGATTCATATCAGACTTGATGGAAGCTCGAGCAGTAACTTCAATGGCGTTCTTATCACTATCAATTCCAGCCCTTATTTTCTACCGGCTTTATGGAAGTTTATCTATGATTGCAAACATTACATTGATGTTTCTTTCGGGGTTGCTCGTGAATGGCCCCTACTCTCTAATCACCACAGCTGTTGCGGCTGATCTTGGCACGCAAGAAGCTATCAATGGGAATTCGCGTGCCCTGGCTACTGTTACTGCAATCATAGACGGTACTGGTTCTGTTGGAGCAGCACTTGGTCCTCTATTGGCTGGATATATATCCACGAGAGGCTGGAACAGCGTATTCTTCATGCTTATTGTTTCTAATTTCTTAGCGAGCTTGTTCTTGATTCGCGTTGCAAAATCTGAGATTATGGGCAAGTTGAACCAGGAGAAATGGCCTTTGAACGTCACAACTGGACAATGATTTCTATAGAATACAGAACAGATATACTTTGTATATTTTCAATCTCATTCTTTGATAGTTTTCAGTTTCCTTGTAGCTGTACAACATACCAATTCTTTAAACAAAGAATTAATTACATATTATTGTGACATTGTTATAGTCATTCAAAAGTGAAGTAGTTCTATTTTGTGGATGGATTCATATACAGTTTTGCTAATTATATCCTTGTAAAAGACATTTGAGACTCTGAAATCCCTCAGCAGAGATGCACCGGCGGGTGGCTTCCGGAGGTGGCTCCAACTCAAAACTTATCATAACAACAGTCAAGTTGTCAGTTGCTCCCCGTCTTATTGCTTCCTCTACAATTTCTTTGCAACATAATTTGACATCATTGTGCTCTTGAAGTCTTCCCCGAGCAAAAGACACCGAATTTTGGCTGGTAAACACATCCCATATTCCATCACTTCCAATGATCAAAAACTCATCTTCCTTTGTTAATGTGATCAGTTTAAGTTCCGGTTCAGCAGTCAAGGGGCCGCTGCTCGTTTCACCCTTCACCTTCATCCCTTCAAGGTGCCAATCTCCTAATGCACGAGTAACGCCGAGTTGGCCATTCAGATATCCGTCCTCAATGTATCCGCCCACCGACTCAACCCGCAACCTTTCCTTAACACAGCAAGGCCTGTGATCCCTCGACATTTCGATAGCTACTCCACGCCTTGACAGAACAGCCCGACAATCCCCAGCATTTGCAACAAGCAAAGATCTGTTCATACATAAACCAAAGAAAGAGTGATATATAACTACGCAGTAAACCATGAATATAGGAATGTAGGTAATTACCTCCCAAATATCATAGCAGTAAGTGCAGTCGTGCCGGAAGATAGGGTAGAGTCAAGGGAATATGTGTGGGCTAAAGCAGCATCAGTCTCAATGAATGATCTGGTCATCACTTTCTCAAGTTCCAGAGGGAAATCTGCATCCTCCACAATCACTTTTGGCAAATGGTCGCGGACAAAGTGTGCTGCATTCTTTCCTCCGTGCCCATCAAATACCTATTGATTCAATTGTGAAAATTTGGAATTTGAATCAAACTGATGGCTATGGAAAGAAAATGGCTATGCAAAGAAATAGGCCTAAGAACTTACACCGTAGAAAGAAATAGATTCCTCCTGGAGTAAATTGTAACCGAATTTCTGAGCCAAGTCGGTTATGCAAATGTGCGTATCCTCCATATAAGGCCTACCACCAATGTCACTCCACTCTCCCGACCGAAGGTTAGGGATGAAATTTGTCAAATTATGTTTCTTCTCCGCAGACACTCTGTCTTCACAGATGCTTTCAAGCTGAATGGCATCAAAGGGTCACCCAAAAAGTAATTCAAAGTGAGAGAATTTAATAACAAGCACAAATTTCCCATTTAGGGTACAGACTCAAAACTCAAGCTACAGGACTCAAGTGTAAAAAAGCAATGATCAAGACATTTTATGAAAGAATCTGCATCATTAGCAAAACCAATAAATAATATTCCATTTGTTTATGTTTTGTGCCCAAAGAAGAATCATGAATAGATGAAGTGGAATGATCTTTGACAACAATAAACATGTAATAAATGTAGGATCAGTATTTAAGCATCAAGCCATGGAATACAACCAACAATATCTAATTTGAAACAATACAAAGCAAAGTCAACAGAAAAACACTAGTTTTAGTTCTCTAGAAGCTAATTAACTAAGCTAGAGTTTAAAAAAAAAAAAAATTTCTTACAAGATTAAAACAAATAGGAAAAACAACTTGTGTCCACTATTAGTAGACCTGAAAAGGCAGTTGACGAATTATAATTCCCAAGAGCAATAAACTACTAAAAAGAGCATTGAAACCAGGAAATTCATAAAACAGATATTTCTCAGAACAAAAATTTATATATTTACAAATACCCATATGCTCTACTACACATAAACCAGAAAGAAATTCCAAATGAAAAAATCAGGCATTTTAATTTAGAAATCATCAATAACTTGAAATAGAAGCACCCAATAAAAAGAAAATTGTATAATATTACTTACAGGAAATGAATTGGTACAAGTGATGAAAGGAGAAGGAGAAGAGTCCTTATCCATATCCATATGGGTATCACAATGCAAAGCCCAAGACTGCATCTTGCTGCTGCTGTTACCATTGTCAAGGCTCTCCATTTCTTGACTATCCTGAACACACATGATGATGATCCTAATGCTTTTGACCCAAATTAAA
>CATIWJ010142183.1:0-17664 GCA_949640765.1 Croton laevigatus | reverse complement strand
TGATTCTAAAATTTTACAATTTTTCAAAAAAAATTTGCAGCTTCGCAGGCCGTTACCGTTATTTATCACCGCGATAGGTCAGTTACCGTTACCTTTACACGCGACCGCGATTGTGGCCGTTACCGTTATTTGAATCCATGGGTAAAACACAAATACGACTCTGCTTTTAATTCCTTCTTTCATCTTTTGTTAAAATCAAATTGGACTTGCTTTTTTCAGTTGTTACTGTTACTGTGAAAAGAGTATTGTCTGTAATGAAAATCATTAAAATCTCATTCTACAATAAAATGGGAGATAAATTATTGAATTATTATTTGGTTTGCTATATTGAAAGAAATATATTTGAAAATATTAGCGATTTAGCTATTATGAATAAATTTCAATCAATGAAAAATAGACGAAAATCATTATAATTTAACTATAATTTTTTATATTATTAATAAATTTTAAATTTTTATGTCTTATTTTTTTTTATCTATTATTATTTTTAAGTTTACATTTAAATTGGATCCCTACAATGAAATTTCAGCTACGTCACTAGTGACGATGGGCGAAGGTTTGTCGGTGGTGTGGGTAGGCGTAGTAGCACCGCTTAAAAAAAATGATAGAGATAGTACTTTCGGTTGGTAGTACTACAGTAAAAGAATCAAATGAGTGAATTATGTTAGGATTTTGTCTATTATTTGTTAATTTCAATCCCAAAACGAAAAAATTTTTGTATTTTTTTAGTTAGACCGAAAATTAACTTGTTGGATCAGTGTCAATCCAAAAACTACCATTTAGGCCATTCGAATCCGAACTGTCTGAAGCTCAAAACCGGACCGAACCAATCCAAAAAACTTTAGGAGTTGGTTCGAGTATTTAATTTATAGTCGGTTTTGCACAATCCTATTTGTAATTATAGGATCCGAATGCCATTGATCGTTAGAATTCTTGGATTAGGATTAATTTAATTTAAAGAGTAGAAATAGAATAATATAAATTGTGAAAATACAGCAACTGCATAGTAATTTCTGTTCAAAAAATGTGTGGACTGTTATACTCTTACATTTGGAAAATTTAACATAATTGACGGAATGTAAAAAAATTAGTACTCTATTTGCTGGATTTATGTAAAAAAAGAGAGAGAAAATCATTTTCGAGGCAAAACAACAAATTGTTTAATATCGTTTAATAGAGAAATCAACATGATTTTGTAGTTTACGGTGGTTGTTGATATCAAGTTTCAGTAAGTTCATTATAATACTATTATTTATTTTATTTTGGCTATGTAAATTATTGAACGACATATTTAAAAACTTATCTCTAATAAATGAGACGGAGGACTTTTTTAAAATATGAAAGAGAAATAATATATTGTAAAAAATACGGGCATAAAACAATAATTTTTCATAAATATATTGAAATATGAAATATTCTAAAATAGTGATTTATTAATTAATAAAAAAAATTAGAATTTTAAGACAAAGGCTGACTCAAAAATATCCAGGGGGAAGCTTTTGTAATATTTTCAAATTTTAATATTAATAATTAAAGTTGAGTCACTCGATAAGAGCCACTCAACTCGAGTTGGTTGTGTTGTACGTAAGGTTGGTTATGTTTGTCTTGGTTGGTTTGGTTGAATGAATCTCTCACTAGCCGAGCCTCTCTTCTCTGTCAGGCGTTGCGGCTCTGTAACACGAAACGAAAAGGGCTGACCTTTTTTTCTTCGTGCTTTGCTCGGCTCAGATCCGGCTTACTCTCTCCAACTAGCCAAATCGATCTCCCTCCATTTTTTCTCTTTCTTTCTTTTGTTTGTTTTTTTTTTTTTTTTGGGGTTTTGCTTCTTCTATTCTGTTATTCACTTGATCATAGAACAAAAGAACAAAGACCCATTTCCATGATCAAATGGTTAGTTTCTACTCTTTCTCACTACCCATTAAAATTTTTTCTCCAATTCCACTGCTTGTTTGAATTTTACTCTTTTCCCACCCTGTTTTGTAGATTTTGCTGCTTAGAATTAAGGAGGGAGACTGGTTTTAGCGTCATCAAGGTTTTATTTTGTTTGAATTTCTGAGAGGTATCACACTGTTATATGAATTAGGTATCATACTGGTTTTAACGAGAACAACAAGACAGTCTTGATTATTTATTTAGACTTTTGATTTGCAACTTTTGTATTTGAAGTTGAAGAAACACTGCTGAGAATATTTTCCGTTTGTTTCCTAGGAAAGAGCAGCAATCGCAGCAGCTTCATATCCTAATCGGTACATCGAGAAACGAAGGTCAATACCTGATCCTCAGGTGACTCTTAATGTCTTTAATTTTTATTTCTAATTGCCTTAATATTGTTGCGTTTAGGTTATAATGTGAATTTGGAATTGGGGATTGGTTCAATCTCTTGCAGGAATCTGGTTTGATTTACGGGAACAAGAACAAAACACAAAAACCTGAGGAATAGTTTGCTTCACATATTTTTTACTTTTTTTTTAAAACAAAGTCATTATATTTATATTGCTTACTAAATTTGAGTACATCTCAGGAACCACTATTGATTATATCTACTACACGAAAAGCTATTCATAAGACCCTTCCTAGCCAATGAATGAGCCAACCCATTAATGTTCCTAGGAATATAATTACATTCAAAAAGCTGAAAATTATTGAGTATTTCAGCTATGATATCAACAATCTTCAATAGAGAAGAGTTTCCTTTCTTGATGGATTTTGCAATCTGTCTCAACAATACAGCTAGACCATTGCTGCTGAAGTGCCATCACCACAGCATCTTTAACTGCTAAAGCTTCCAATACCAAGGGGTCCTTAATGGACTCAATCTTCCTCAGTCTCCACTGCTTCACATATTTTATACTTGTAAGTTAATACTCCGAGTTTCTTTTTAAAAATATTACAATATGTTCATAATTCACGATAAGCAATAGAAGCTCTTATTTGATTATACTCCCAATGGATTGGGTGCTATTGTTGAATAAATTCGTTTGAATATTCAAATTGGGTGATAGTAAGATTAATATTATACAGTAGTTCTTATTTCCCTTTTTTTTTTTTAACAGAATTCTTGAATACGGAGCTGAATGACACAAGTGAATAAGTAACTAATTTAAGTTGACAAGTGAGTAGCAGAATACCTTTACTGCTTTTTTGACATTCATTTCTAATCATTTGTCCTTTTTTTTTTTTTTTTGAATTGTGCCCATATACTTTGTCCTTAATGACGAAAATTCATACTGTAATATGAATTAGTTAGCGTTTGATTAGTTCTCAGTTCCATAATGATACTATTTTAGGGATTTATTATAGGTTATATATGTTGATTCTGTATTGAATTTTGGTAATTTGCTTGGGAGCATTTGTTGCCGATTCTATATCCTTTTCACTTGGTCAATAATTTACTAAAAAAAAAATGCTGCCTAATGTCAAAAGGTAGCTGATAAAGTATATCAACTTACACATGGGTTTAAAATAGCATTTCAGTCTATTGCAATGTGATATGACTTGTCATGTTCACTTTGATAGTTACATTATGTAACTTACATATAGAGATGAGGAAAATATCTGAGATGTTTTCATGTAACATAACAATTTAGCAGTTGATAATTATTGGCATATAGATGTTACAGTTCCTGAAATGAAATGTTGCTCTGGAAGCTCTCAGACAGGAAAAGTCTATAAAACTAATTATTTTGATAAGAAGGTAAGAACGGTTCTTATAATGAGGCCTGGTTTCCAGGTAGGCACATTACTATTAAAAGATTTAGTGGTCACTTAACATTGTAGCAATGTTTTAGTTGTTAATTAGGAAAATTTAGACATGTTAAGGCAAAGATGCCAAAGTGTGATATATTTTGAAAGATATTTGTCTTGGAAACATTTTATGATTTTCCTCATGAATTTATATTAAATATCGATTTTTTGATAGCTCTGTGAATTTATTTACAAATACTGATACGAGATGTCAAAGTGTGTTATATTTTGAATGATATTTGTCTTGGAAACCTTTTATGATTTTCTAGTTTAGAAAATGAAAATTGTATTCAGTTTCCTGTGCATTTCTTTTCCGTTCTACTCATATATTCGAACTACCACTGTCTTAAGGTGCCATTTCAATTGGGAAAGCACTAAGAGCATTTCTATTGCAACACTTTCAATTGGATATATAATGAAAAATGTGAAGGGTTTTGTGGATAAATATTAATGAGTGGACATTTAATTTAAAAATTTGATCTCCAATGCAACACTTTCTATTTTGTATTTTTGTAGTTTCTATAATTATATTTTAATGTGGAACCAGTCATAATACACCATAAATTTAGATATTGTCTAGAAGACAGTCTAGAAATAGAAGGTGAACTAGAAATTATGTAGTCCAAGTCAGCTTGACATCCTAAATATACTATAGCATTGGATAAGTTTTTTCCTTTTTCTTTTCTATTTTTCTAATGTGTCAAGTGAATAGCAGTTGCATTGGAGATGCTCTAAGTTGTCTACTTATGAGGTTATATCCAATTCTAATTGTTGCATCAGGTTCTATTATTTTTACCTACATGCTGTTAGGACAGCATGCTTGATTGTTTTAAACAGTTCTTTTGGAAAACCATTGTTCAGCTAACCTTTTTTGGGAAATTACTTGGCAATAATTACTTTGAGTTGCAGAGTTTCTGTTCAATCTCTAATAATTTCATAATGCACTATCATTTCACTTAATTAAACATAATAAAGCATAAATTCGGTAATTTACGGTTCAGTAAAAATAAATTTAGTAAAATTTTTAAAAATTTGGTATTCGGTCAAATAAATTCATTATTTGGTAAAGTAATTTTTACTGCATACTGCCCCCTATATGTATGGGCTTATTAGAGCTAATGCTTTTGGTTTTCTTTTTTTTTTTTACATAGATATTCTACTCTAGGAGGAATTGGGAAAGGGGATTCAAATAAGCATCGAACCCGGGACCTCAGTCCTGGGAAAGAGATGCCTTACCACTAGGCTACTACTCTCTTAAGCTTTGCTTTTGGTTTTCTTGTTGCTAATTTTTCCTTTTTCGCTATGAAATTTCTGTCATTAGCTATTTATCTAATGAGAAATGCTTTGTAGACTGTATCTGTGTGTGGAAAGCTGCAAATCAAATGGACTGGACTGTAAATAACGCATTTAAAACTTTTAAAGGTACTGCAGTGCTCTAGTATTGATTTTAGTTCAACTACAAAGTTTTGGTTTTTCAATTGAATCAGGGATGTTGAGGTTGCATTATTTGATTCAATCATCTGCCTTATTGAATTCTTCTTTCCTACCTAGTTTTATGTATAAACCTTTTGCTGTATTTCATTGCTGCTTCTTGGACTAGATATGGAACCCAAATCTGTGATGGATATGGCAATCATTCAAAATGTTGATCAAATAGACATTGGACTTGGCTCTTCAGAGAAGGGAAATGTTGTTGTTCCAACTAAAAGAAAGAAGACAATGACTTCTGTTTATCTCAAGTACTTTGAGACTGCTCCTGATGGAAAAAGTAGAAGATGCAAGTTTTGTGGTCAGAGCTATTCTATTGCAACTGCCACAGGTTGATTCCTTCGCATGCTTTATTCATATGAGTTTGATGATAGCTTTATTCATATAAGTTTGATGATAAGTGCAATTTTCTTATACTTACCATATCCTTCTTTATGTAGGAAATTTGGGAAGGCATCTCAGTAATCGGCATCCAGGATATGATAAATCTGGAGATTCGGTTACAAATTCAGCGCCACAACCCATCGCTGTAATCAAGAAAACTCAACCTCAAGGGAAAGCGCCGGTTGATTATGATCATCTGAATTGGTTGCTCATTAAATGGCTCATCTTGGCTTCTCTTCCTCCTTTAACCTTGGAGGAGAAGTGGTTGGCAAATTCATTTAAATTTCTGAACCCATCGATACAACTCTGGTCAGGTGACCAGTACAAGGCGGTATTTCATGAAGTTTTCAGGAGCATGCAGGAAGATGTGAGAGCATCTTTGGAGCAGGTTTCTTCTAAGATTTCAATTGTTTTGGATTTTTGGACTTCGTATGAGCAAATCTTCTATATGAGTGTTACATGCCAATGGATAGATGAAAATTGGTGTTTTCAGAAAGTGCTCCTTGACATTTGTCATATACCTTACCCTTTTGGGGGTTCTGAGATCTATCATTCCCTAATGAAGGTTCTTAAGATATATAATTTAGAGACTAGAATACTTTCCTGCACTCATGATAATAGTCAGAATGCCATCCATGCATGCCATACCCTGAAAGAGGATTTAGATGGTCAGAAAGTGGGACCCTTTTGTTACATTCCTTGTGCTGCTCGTGCTTTGAATTTGATTATAGATGATGGATTAAGAACCACAAAACCAGTTATCTCTAAGATTAGGGAATTTGTGCTAGAGTTAAATTCCTCTTCAGAGATGGCTGATGATTTTACTCAATTAGCTACAGCTTATCAGGAGGGCAGCTGGAAATTTCCACTTGAAAATTCAGCACGATGGAGCGGTAATTACCAAATGCTGGATCTTGTGCGCAAGGTACTTGTTCTTTTCGAAAATTTGTTGCACTCTGACAGACGTACTCACATAAAAACATAAACCATGATCTCACTGGCATATATTCTTTTTTTTTATTAGTGTCATTGGTAACACATAGTTAACTGGAATTTATTCGTTCCGCAGGCTGGTAAGGCTGTAGATGGTGTTATGATTAAGCATGAAGAGACATTAGGTAGCAGGATGCTGTTGAGCTCTGCAGAAAAGAATGCAGTTGGTATTGTGCACGAGTATTTGGAGCCTTTCTACAAAACAACAAATAATATCTGCACAACCAAGTTACTTACCATTGGATTAGTTCTTTTCTTCATGGATCATATTTCTGAGAGGATTACAATATGCAGAGATTCACGTCACAGTCCAGATTGGCTTAAAAATGCTGCAGAAGAAATGGCAAAGAAGGCCAGGAGCTATAATACTCAGGTTTGCAACATATTCATCTTCATGACTGCAATTCTTGATCCCCGAATAAAAAGTGATCTCATCCCCGAGAGTCTTAGCACAGGGAATTATCTGGAAGAAGCCAGAAACCATTTCATAAGAAATTACTCATCTAGTCATTTTCCATCCATGACAAGTGGGTACGGCAGTCAAGAGGCCGAAGATGGAGGCAGTGTTTCCTTCGCAGAGGAAATCGCTAGAAAGAAACGAAGGGCAAGCTTGAGCGATTCGACCGATGAGCTCACCCAATATTTATCAGAGCCTCCTGCTCCAATAGCAACAGATGTTCTGGAGTGGTGGAAAGTCAACAGCTCACGTTACCCTCGGCTATCCGTCATGGCTCGGGATTTTTTAGCTGTGCAGCCAACTTCAGTAGCACCCGAGGAACATTTTTGCAGCAAAGGGGAAGAGATTTATAAGCAAAGGTTTTGTATGCCGCACGATAGTACACAAGCTATACTTTGTATTAGGTCTTGGAGTGAAGGGGGGATGAAGTTGAAGTACAAGTCAACAGAAATAGATTATGAAAGGTTGATGGAAATGGCAGTTGCTACAGCAGCAGCAGATAATAACAGCACTGCTGGATCCGACAAAAAACAAAAACGATGAGAAAAAGGAATAAACACTTGAAGAATTTGAAAACCTAATTTATAGTTAGTAAATGAATGGAAGCTGAGAAGGCAGCAATTGATGCCATTAGGTTGTTGTACAATGCTTAGTTTGCAATGTAGTATAGCTTCCATTATCAAAGAGGAACTGGATTTCAGTTATTTGTTGTACGTATCCATATTATGTACTTGTGTACAGTAGAAACTAACAGATTAATCTCACTTTTTGGTGAAATTTGTGCCTTCTATTCTCTTTTAATCTCCTTCAACATAGGCTGTTTGGATCTGCAGTTTTCAAATCCAGGAGATTTTTTAAAATACATGAAATTTATAGCTTCTTATTTTCATGAATTTGTACAATCTCTTTTCTTTAGTTTAGAAGGTTAAAACTGAAAAATAATACGCATAATAGCCCAATTGAAGATAACTCAGCAATTCACATCTAGGCTTTAGTTGTTTTACAGTCGAAGTAATTGCATTACATGGTAATCAAATCAACATCCAAAACTGCCAAGTGAGGCCCTAATTTGCCCCCATTCTGGTTTTTATTTAATAAACAAGATAGATACTATAGAAAAAATTAACAAATATCTAAGAGCTGTAACGTTTCTTGGTGTTTGTAAAAATGTCATGCTCCTGGAAGCTGAGTATAGATTGTAACTAAAAAACATCTGCCTTGAACTATATCCATAAGTGCTCTCTCCGATACTCGCGTACAATTACAGGTACACTTGTTGGCGGGATCTACAATAACAGCAATACAAGGAAAAAAAACACTAGTTAGGTCGAACTATCAATCATCGAGACAGCTCCACATTCCACAATTCTAAAATGCAGAACAAAAAATATGAGAAAATTCCACTCAGAATGGAATATGAGAAAATAAAGACTGAAGACCAGGTATTCTGGGAAATCGAAAAATATCTTTAATCTTGCAAAACGCCAAAACCTTCATCCGATCACAATAACACCATGTAATCACAACATGGAAGAATATTTAAGGCCATGATGTTAATCTGAGAAATCTGTTGATTTAACCAGCGTCCCCTAAAGTTATAAAAATAGATTCATTATTTTAGTGTCACCCAAAAATACTCAATTTTGAATTTTCTTTTCTAATTCCAAAATCCTCAACCCCATATTATGATCAATCTCAAAACAAAATTTTAACATGACAAACCATCAAATGTTCAGAGCATACTCTGAGTGCTGGGAAGTAGAGTAGGAAAAGAGTGCTAAGAACACATCATATTCTTCTAATTTCAAGTCTGTTATCGGCAGCAAAGGGATAGGGAATCAAAGGGAAAAGAAGAGGGAATTTAAAAAAAAAAAAAAATCTAGTGTTGCTGAGCAGCCCACTTTTTTTAACAGTAAGCAGCCCACTAAATATATAATAATGTATCCAAAAAAAGTTCTGTTAGTAGCCTGTGTCTTCACTTCAAAATTTGAGTTTAAACTTGGCTGAGTTGTAAACTTCTAAAATCTAACCGCCAGTTTAGTTTCCTATAGGTGAGAATTACTTCAAAGTTTAACAAAATAAACATCTATTTATGCCTGAGATTCCCGCAACTTACTTAACCTTGAGTACTTAGTTACTTACCATGCCATAATCAGTGACTATCATAGAGATGTATTCTGAAGGAGTGGCATCATACCTGTTGAAACATAAGATAAACATAAATAAATTCAGCACCATTTACAACAAGAGAAACATTTCTTTTATTTCTTTGGCCCTTATTTTTGTTGTCATAGAATATTTCAAAACTTACATCAAATTCAAAAGCTGAAGGTTTCCTTTAGTTGCCGTGTTATCCAAGTAGTTTACATCAGTTATTCCAGGGACCTTTGCAATAGCATTGGGATCACCTGCAAGCAAAATCAAGATGCTTTGTTATAGTTATTTTTCAGACAGAGATATGTAAACAGTGAAAATAAACATAAGCTCACATGAAAGAATAGATACCTAGTTCATTTGAACAAATTGAATCAAGTTGAACCCTTTCATGAAATTTATATGCTTCACAGCATATTAACACTGGAATACGGAATGCATGGGCAACCATGGCAACACAAGCAGTTCCAACCCTTGAATATACAGTTCCATTGGACAATACAGAGGAGGCCCCTAAAAAAACCCTTGTGACTTCATGCATAATATAAGAAACAGCATTTAAATGAGTATATGTACAACTCAGTCCCTTCCCCACCAGCCTACGAAGTAAAGCTTGACCTTCAAGCTTAGGACGTGAATCCACTATCACAACCCGGAACTGTTTCCCATGCTCATGTGCATATGACAAAATCATCTCAACAACACATGATGATCCATATGTGAGAAGAACATCCCCATCCCTGATCTTTGAAACAGCATGTCTAACTATCACCTTGTCAGCGAGTATTATCTTCTCATTTATGAAGCGATCAATATCGGAACAAAGGGACACTTTTGCTTCTGACTCAGAAAGAGTTAAAGGCAACTTTGCAATGCGATTCTTAAGAAACCTGATAGCATTTCCCATACTCATTGATAGTGGTCGGCATTCAATCAAAAAGGAAACATAACTACTGAGTTTAGCAGTTAAATCCCTGCTAAGAGATTTTTGTGGTGGTGTACAGTAGTCTTTAATGACTTCCTGAAATGCTTGTAGCATTGCAACACAACGAGCATTACCTCCAACGATATCTCCTGCCAAATACTGTAACCCAACCTGGAAAAAAAATCATATTTTGAACTGTCAAAAGCAAGATTACATCAACTTGCCAAATACACCGTGGATAATGCAAAATCCAATTACATCTATATTCTTTCATTCACAAGTAAAATTGTAAATGCCAAATGCCCCCATGTGAATAATGCAAAATCCAATGACATTTATCTTTTCGTCACAATTAAAATAGTCAAAGAACCACATCTATTCTGTTTAGTTCTCCAAACATGGTAATCCAATCCCTACCTAATTGCCTTCACTAATTAACAAAAGGAAACAAAAAGCTAACCAGATTGATGTCAAAGATATGAGAAGTTGTTATAACAAATATATTAGGCGCTCAAAATGGTAATTGCAACATAAACAACTGCAATAAGTCTTGGTATTTCATAGCTTTGCACTTAACAAGAATTCAGGATTTGTTGAGAAAATAAAAATCATTTTCAGAAGTGGCTTTGTGGCCCATACAAGAGGTCAACTGTGAACAGACCTGGTATACTGCAAGAAATCAACCATTCAACATGCTCCAGGTGCATTAATATTTTCAGTAAATAGCTCATAGAAAATGTAATCAAATGACACAGGCAATGCTTGCAATGATAATGCCAATATTTTATTTCACCGCCATATGCTATGCTAGTTCATATACTTGTAATGTCCGCATTCATGTTTGTTGAGGACCTTGCCCAAACAACATCAATCCTAGTTTAGCAATTATGCTGAATTTAACAGGTCCACTTAGTATAACATATGACAACTAGTTTCAAGCACTACCTTGTAAACAGCAGGATGCATTTGATCAAGTTGAAAGAGTTTTGACTGAAGATCAGGAAGCTGGGTTCCATGTTCATATTGTGGTAAGTGCCGAAACAACTCAACTCTATTCCTAGCTTCAGTTCGATTGACCACTGCACGCTTTTTAGCCTTTTCTACTCGATTTTTATCATCAAATTGCATGCGTGGTGCAGGGACTTCTTTCTTCCTCTCTTTCTCAGGTGGACGGTCGACGCCTATCCTCTCAGAGGCAGCAGTTGTTGATGCAGCCGGAGGAGGGACATCTTTCTTTTGCGATGGCTGTTGCTTTGCAGGTTTACTTCTTGCAACTCCCTCAGATGGAATAGCAGTTTTTCCAAGAGCTTTTCCTTTGGGTACAAATCAAGATAATTGAGGAGTATGAAACTGAAAATTGCATGAATATAGCAAGGGGCACTTATCTTTTTAGCGCTAATCACGCATAGAGAAATAATTTTCAATAGAATATACCTTCTCATATTATATTTACTGATCGCATAGTGTAAGTCTAGGCAGGAAAATGGCCCAACAACACACATTTCAAATTGTGTGACAGAGGAAAATGCCAAACCATTTTACAGGGTATATCAATTCTCCACAGTCAAGCATTACTAGTGAAGTAACAACTTATACACAATATAAACATTACAAAAATTGGCAGGGATAAGGCGAAATTGTGGAAATAAATAAAATGATCAGCAAATGGATGAACACATTTGCAGAAAGAAAGAAGTGGCATTTATTGGGAAAAGGAAATAGAAGAAATTCTCTTTAAAAAAAAGAGGAAATTGAAGAAATCGCAATGGTTTTGGACAGATACACTACAAGTAAACATTCAACCAATATTCCACCATATGAACACATTGGAGAGGTAGGACGCAAGGAAGGACACCAAACTTAATATGTGAGATTGACGAATGCAACGGACAAGGATACAGCATCTGCATATCTTCCTTAATATTAACCTTTAGCTTAGTGAAAGTGAGAAATTGATCATATAGTCCATCCCAACTAATTTTTCTGGACTAAAACTTAGTTCAACTGGAAAAGAATTCAAGTACACACAATGCCCAAAAGGATATGAATTAAATGTTAAGCAAGTTACTGCTGAACTTATTTAGAATTACCAAAATTGTGATATTATAGCATTGAGATTTTTTAGTAACATTTTAAAATTGAATACCAAACCTTTTGCAGCAGCTTTTGAGGCTCGTTGGGATTCCTGCAGTGCTCGTCTTTCAGCCTTTGTAGTTTTTGCTTTCAATGGCTTCGAACTTGATTGCGATTCAAATGGCATCTCAGCACTTTCTCCGCTTTTTTCGGTGATATTTGGTTGCATTCCAACAGGCTTTTTCGCTTCAACTTCCGAATTCTCTGATAACTTAAGAGATGTCAAATCGAAGCCACCGCTCGGAAAACTAGAAGCGAATTTTGCAGAATTGCTCCTGCGAAGCCAACCAGGAGACGATTCCTCTGAAAATTCTCCATCACCGATTCTAGTTGACGGCGAGGTCATTGGCGGAGATTGACCAAGCAACGAGTCGGTTGGGTTATAGCTTCCAACCACCGCTACGTGGTCTCCGACAGTGAAAGTTCGGCGGAAAGCAGGTGCGTCAGGGACAGGAAGAGGTGAGGTTGCACGGTGAGCGAGATTATCGGACATGTGACGCGGCGGCGGAATCATGACAGGAGATAAAGAGTTACTAGCAGGAGAATTGGAGAGTGGAGGCGATTCAGAGGCCGGCGGGCCAGACTGACTCCTAGACGGCAGCGGTGGCTCGTTGGGAGTGAAAAAACCGACCTGGCGAACCTTAGGAACGGCGCTCCCACCTCGACGAGCGTCCATGGACCGCGAATTTCAATAGGAATAGCGGTGATTATTACAGTATAAGTACCGACGATAGGCCATCGAGATGAGGTGTAGTCAAGTGTGATGCTTAGCGAAATTTACTGAACTGTGCAACAAAACGCAACGTTTTGAGAATTAAACAGCTTGTCAGCAAGCAGAGTTTGCCACACACATTAGATGGAGAATAATGTGTGTGAATATTGATTTTGAGTTTTTGACGGAGAGAATTAAATTTTGGGCTAATTTACTTTCAAATCTCTCAATTTAAAAGAATTGACAGTAGTTGAGAAGAAAAATATTTGTTATTGAAATATAGAAACAAAAGAGAAAAGACACATTTGGTGACAGTGAAACCCAAAAGGAAGAATCTTATATATTTAGTGACAAAAGCGATAAATATCAATGTCTGCTACAAAAAATCAATCACTAATTTGAGATCAGATGATACTTTAGCTCCACAAAAGTATACTTTTACACACCCTGATAAGAATATAGTGGTGGGAAAGAAAAACACCAAAAACTCTAATTACATGATCTTCAAGGTAAGTTTTCTTGCCATGGCTGCAGTTTCAGCCATTGCTGTTTCTGCCAAGAACAACTCAAACTCTACTCTCAAACACTCACCCACTTTAGAGGAAAGCGATTCAACCCTCGAAGAGAAAGAAGAGAAGGAAGAAAGTGATGAATTATGGGATTTAATAAAAGGGTATGAAGAAAAGAAAGTAGAGCTTGAAAGAAGATTGGTTGATCTTCATACACTAAAGAAACAAGAATCCTGCATTTCCGAATTGCGAAAAAACTTGCAGGAGAAGATGAAAGAGATACAAATGCTTAATGTGACTATCAAGTTTTGTGAAGGATGGTAGGGATGATCTTTTTGGAGAGATTAGAGAAGGTTTATTGGCAAGAAAGGAGCTAGAAATGGTTAGAAAGTTGATAAAGAAAATGGAAAGTGAAATGGGATCAAATTATGGATGTTCTAATAAGCATTTGAAGGACAGATTGTTGCTGCTTCAAGAACAGGTTCTTGGATTTCATAGCAGTGAATTTGATGTTGCTGTAGAGAACAGAATCAAAGGTGTGAAAAATGTTGAGTTAGAGATTTATGAAATGAAGAGGAAAAATAAAGAACTTGAGTTGGAGAAAAGGGAATTGGCAGTTAAGTTAGTTACTTCTCAAGCTACATTAGCTTCACTTTGCAATAACTCCGCAGAGGTATAAGTTTAATTTTCAATTTTTTATTCCAACTTCCAACTAGACAAAATTTCCACTTAATTAGGATTCTTTGTCTTGAGGTTTTGCAGAGAAAAATTACGGGGAAGATTGAATGGGAAATAAGCAGATTAAAATCAAGAAATGAAGAGCTAACAAAGCAAGTGGAAAGATTACAAGACAACAAATTTAACACAGTAGAAGAGCTAGTTGATCAACAATGGCTCAATGCTTGCTTGAAATTTGAAATCCAATCCTCTTCAACAAAACCCAAATTAAACACTCAAAAACATCCCATTGAAAAATCATATCAACAATTGGTACGGGACGAAAGCATTTCATCAAACACCTCGTCGACAGATAGCGAAAAAGCTAGCCGCAGTGACATTACATGGAGTTGTTCATCTAGTAGCGAAAAGAATTCCGATTTAAAGCCCTTTAGCACAACAAGTGGTTTGGTTCACAGATTTTCTAATTCAAAGCAAAGTGATAATAATGATATTACTCCACGTTTAGCAAGTGCTGAATCTGCAGCATTTGTTGATTCGAAAGAGCAAGAAGCGGTTCAGGAAGAAAGAGTTGTGGATGAAAATGATATTCCGTATCCAATTAGTATGATAAAGTCTAAAGAGATGAGGGAAGATGATGTCCACATTTTAGTAGCTTTCTTTATTTTTTGCTTCATATTAGTTGCTTGTTTTCTTCTTTTAGCTGTTGGGGTTCACCGATATCATAGATATTATTTAACCATGTAAATATAACCCAATGTCTGGATTTTGCCTTCTTTTTTTTTTTTTTTTTTTAATGCTTAGAACAACTTCAATGTTATGTTATGTCTCCAACAGGTATAATGATTCACATCTTCTATTTTATTTGACATATACGATACAGTTTATATTAGCAATAAAAATGCTTTTAAGTGTCTGAAATTTCTTGAACTATCTATTGGATTTAATAGATATCCGTTAAAATTTGGGGTTTGAAAAAAAACCACACCCAACATAAGTTTTGGGGCAACAGAAGGAAGAAAATTGAGAAAAAATAAATAGGGTTTAATTCGATTCTTTTTCCCATACCCAATGTGTTACTATTTGTAATTACTATGTAGAGTTGTGGAGGTTCATATCCCATTCTCTCATTGTATAATTAATTGAGATGAATTTGACATGAATGGATTTAAATTTTCATTTTTAGTTGTCTTTCATAACTTATGAAATATAGGTACCAGTTTTTATTGCTCTTTTAATGCAACATTGCGCATAACATTGATACAAATTTTAATTGAAATTGAAAACATTCAAAATAAACATTTTCTGATAAGAAAATTCGTCAGGTTGAAATTCAATTAGAAGATCACTAAATTATTTTAGGCATGTAAAATAGAGAGACGAAACAGAAATTAAATTGGAAAATTTTCAAAAAATTTATTTTCTTCAACAATCATTTTTCAAACCTCTCTTGACTGTTATCCTAAGAAGTCTATTACACCAAAATGAAAGATTTACATTTCCTACTCGACATTGGGTCTACGTGTGAGTAAAGTAAACCAACCTTATTAGCGAGTCAGTGATTTGACTTTGTCTCCAGAAGTTGAATTTGCGACGTTCTTTAGGTGGAGTCAATGGATTCTCTTTGACTAGGAACAACATATGGAATTGAATTGGGGCGGTGGTGAGCGTAATAAAAATACTATATGATGATTTAAATTGTTACGACTCATTGATGAAGCAAAAGTATTTAAACTCACGTTTTTTTTAATAGATTCATAGCCGAAACAAGTCAATGAATTGGATTCAAAGTTATCTCTAGAATCCTAAATATGGTCTTGGTCTACATAAGACTAAGCTATTCAATATTCCTCTTCTACTTTCAATGGTCAATAATTCACCTTATTAAAATAAAATAAAAAAAATTAGCATTATTTTGTTTGATATATACATATATATAGCATACATATTATCCCAACAATCTGGCAAAAAAAAAAAAAAAATTATCCTAATAAAATAACAGTATTAAAGTTAAGAGGTCGAAGATGTGGTATTTATGGAGGCTAAATTGGAACTTCTTTTAATTTTTTTTTAAATAAAAATTAATAAATTTTCTAAAGGTGAATTGGAATGATGATTTTAAAAATTAATAAATTTTCTAAAGGTGATTTGGAATGATGATTTTAATTGATGAAATTAAAATATTCTATATAATTATGAAATTTTATTATTTGTTTTAAAAAAAATGGACAATAATTTATAAAATTTATAGATTCCATCACAACTTAAATCACTCATTTTGAATAAGAGAGAAATTTCCATAAAAGATGAGATTTCATCAATTCCACCATTTTTATTAACGGTGGAATTGAAAATTTTAATTATATTTCAATTATATCTCTAAATCTATGCATTTTACAAAACAAAAGAATTATACATTCCACTCATTCATATTTCACATACATGCATTTAATAAAATTCATGCACTTTTAATTCTGTCAATTCAAACGATCACATATTGCATTTTTTTTTTTTTTTGAAGAATTTTCTTGTAACACCCCTTAACCCGGAATATTACTAGCCAAGCTAAATGCGTTACAACTTATGTCATACAGAACATAAAACATAAATTACCTTATTGAATATAAAATTTTTCTCCCTTTATTATGATGCTCTTTCTGTATTTTGACTTTTCTTTCACGGTATATGACATTCTAAACGCTTTTGGTAAGCTTGATACTACTCGACTACTTTGGTTCTTTTTGCGTATTTTCCGTAAATCTGATATTATTAGCTTGTTTTGCTCATTGTTTGTTTATCCTGTTTCCTTTTCTAGCTTAATCTTCATTGCTGTCTATTTTAACAAATAATTACAATTTTAATTAATTTATCATTTTATTATATAATGAATTTTTTTAATATTTTTATTAATTATATTACGCTTTATTCTACTTGTAACATCCTGAAAATGATAATTCTTGATTAATCCAAATAAGAAAAAGGATTAAATTGTAAAATGAAAAAATAAATTATAATAATAAATTATTTTATAGAAAATTTATTTAATTAAATGTTTAGAAAATAATTTGAATATTTAAAGTATAAATTTGATATATTTTGCAAATTGGTAAATTTTTACCACATAGGGTAAAATGCGGTAAAACGGTAAATTTAAAATTTACCCTAGTTAAATAATAAAATATTAAACCAAGTATAAATATGATAAAAATGAAGTAAACCTTAAATAAACCCTTAGGCAATGGTAAACTCTTGTAAACAAATATACATCTATTTAATTTAATTTGAAAATTAAGTAAAAATAAGTAAAATCAAATAAATTAAGTATCAAATGTACAATTAAAATTCAGATTTCTTTAGAAACAAACTTAAATAAATAATTGTGACATTTTTATCCAATATTGAAGATGTAATTTGAAGGGTTTACAATTAAATGAGAAATATGGATAAAAATGGATTAAAAAGTAAATTGTAATTAAATTTTAACACA
>CATIWJ010142113.1:0-12625 GCA_949640765.1 Croton laevigatus | reverse complement strand
TTTACATTTTCTGCCTCTCTATTTTCTGCTGCCTACATATTACAAATTCTGTAAATGCTACATATAATACAGAAGATCAATAATTAAGACAATAATGGGAGACAAAGCATGATTATGTTGGAGACATAATAATGAAGACTTTAATTATGACATTAACTTTGTTGGAATCTGGATTATTCAACACATTCAAGATGAGTTGCCTGAATGTAACCATCCATTTGGGTACTTAAAGAAAGGAAATATAGTTTGGTTGGATGATAGCAGTGGAATTATTTTTCCTGTAAGCCATCGAGTTGGATAAAGCTTTTAAATTAAAGTGGGTAACTATGAGGAAGTCATGCATTGAATGATAAATTACTACAAGTTAGTCATCTGCACATTGCCAAGTAAACACTACTGAGCCTTTATTTCCCACCTCAGCATTAGCATTTTCTCAAGTCCGAATTTCAACGATAGGGTTTTCATACTGTGCTTAACCTGATATATAGAAACATCATTATTAATAATTTGTTTCCAAGTGCAAGAAAAAACAACCAGACATACATTTTATAGGTGCAGAAACAAAACAAACCTTTCCAATTCGGAAACAAAACCTACAAAGTGGTAGAAGCTCGAATCCATTCCTACAAAGAATCCGCCATAGATGGCAATGTGCAGAGGTGGATAATAATAGTTTATTTTCATTTTGTCAATTTTCACTTTCTAAATCAAATCACTATTAGCTGATTCCTAAATCTTGATTTCTTGAAACCTGACATTTTCTCAAGCTATCCTGCATCAGTTTAACTAGTCCAAGCTTTTGATTTTGAAGTACTCATAACTTGGTAGATCCTACAAGATTGAGAAACTGATGCACTATTAAATACTTGTAATTGCAAAATTGTTCTATTGAATACAACAGCTTGTAAAAATAGATAAATTAAGCACTTTATTAGATAGTTGAACAATGGAAGTTTACGCTTTTTATATGGAATCTATTCTACTTTTGAGTTCTTATTAAGCTTGTTGTCATCTCACATATGCAATATAATTTCTGCTATAAAAAGTGAAATGGAGATCCTAAACAACAAATCGATAGAGAGGATTAAAAATATATTGTTATTAATTTGGTTGTAGGTTTGTGTGTCATCTGTGCAACAATTAATGGAATAATAAAATTTTCTAAAAGTTAAAAATATAAGTAATTTGCGTAATTATGCTTCATCCAACATAGCTTTGATGATTGAATCTGTATTATATTTTTTATGATTGTCAAAGCTCTAGGAAGCTTAAAGATCACTAGAATTTTTGATAACTCTTCAATTCATGCAAAAGAAATAGGTGAAGAAGAGAACCGAATAGAAATAAAAAAATAAACAGAAGACAGAGAAAGAAAATTTAAACAGCAAAACATGAACAATTACCTTATATTCTTTATAGAATTGGCTAGGCAATCCAATACTTTGAAATTCTATTTAAGCATCAGGAAAAGTTTTGCTCTTCAAAATCACAGCTGGTCCTTGCCAATCATTTTGACGAAATCCCAAGAAAAAAAAAATGAAAGAGGAACGGAATGGAAGAATTACCTAATATTCAACTGGTCCTTGGCCAATCGTTTAGATGAATCGAAAAAAAAAAAAAGAAAGAGGAACATAATGGAAGAAGAAATCAGTAGAAAATAAGCAAGAAATAGGTAGTAAATATTTAAGAATAAAGGTTAATTTTGGCTAATAATCATAAAATATTGAGCTTTTTGCAAAAAACTCATTTAGAATCCACTACGGATTCTATTCCGTATCAGCTATGAGTTACGTATGACGTTCTTTACCAAACACCTAAATAATAGCGATTGGATTTCCGCTATGCTGAACCTCAGAACCAAAAGACCCATTTATAGTGTTGGGTAAAATTATTTTTGAGATAGATTTTAATTGTTTAAGTAACAATTTTTTTTTATATTAAAGGATAACTCCTATAACTTTTAATATTTTGTAAACAATTACAACAAATAATTAAATAGAGTTGTTTATGGCATGCGGATACCCACTTTAACCCCACCCACATGAGGTGAATAAAAACGCTCCACTAACGAATGGGATGGGGATGGGTTTTCGGAAAAACCGCAACTCGACATGCTCTATATTTTTATATTAAGATATATGTATTTTTCTTTTAAAATTTTTAAACAAACCTTGTGGATACCTCCAACTCAATTCGCCCGAACCACACTTTATCTAGCCTATTGTCAAGTGGGTATGCTATTTATGAAGCGGTCCCAAGCTCAACTCACTATAACTAATAGTTATTCAAAAAGTTTAAATTTAAACAGTTAGTTTTACGGAACACACCTAAATTATTAGAAGAGTTAAAAAAGATTTAGTATTTTATTTACAAAATTAAAAATGCATTAGTATGACTATATTCGGTAAAAATTTTTGAAATAACTTTTAACATTTTGACTAATAACAACATTAAATATTATTTTTTTGAAATATTTGGTAAAGGAGATTTTGTGATAGATTTTATCTAATTAAATATCATTTTATTAAAAACTAATCTATAACTTATAGCGTTTTATGAACAATTGCTATAAATATCTATTTGCTTTTCAAACAGCCACTCCTTATATAAACTTCATCTACAAAGAAAAGGGGATATTATTACCTATAGCTTTTGAGACACAGGTCCCACCACCACATTTTTTTGGTTTTTTTTACCGAAGGTCCCACCACTTTTAAACTTCCATTTCCATACCATTTCTCTATTTCTTTCTTCAATCAATCGTTCGTCAGCAAGCAGCTAGCCAATATTGGAGGGTCTTCCTCTCTCTCCTGTACCAAACCCTAGCCCCTAACCCAAAAAAAATATCACCAAATTCAAACCCCAATCTCGTCTACTTTGTTCAATCCACCTTTCTGATCGCCACTTTCTATCCATTCTCTACCCTTTTCGAATTTGTATTTATTCTTTTCAGGAAAATGGATTCCTTAATTTCACTATAATGATCAACCTCGAAATCTTTAGGGTTTTTGTTTTACTCCGTCAATTTTATGGGTTTGACCGATGCCTGATCTTCGCAGACGTGTTCGCAGAGGCCGCGCTGTTGTAGCGCCGCCGGAAAACAAGCGAAGTCCCCCTCCTCCTCCGCCTAGGGCGCGAACCCGAGCTGCTGTAGCTAGAGAAATCAAGAGGCCGAGAACGAGATTGGAACTGAAAAGGTTGAAAGAGAAACAAGAGCAAGATAATAAGGTGATTGAGATATCGGAGAGAGAAGAGAGTAATTTTTCGAATTTGGAGAAGAAGAAGAAGAAGGGTAAGAAGAATAATTCGCCTGTTGAACAGGAAAAGTTAGACGAGAAAGTAGGTGTAATGGGTGACGATAGTGGTGGTTTGAGTGCTAATAAGGCTGTCGGCGAAGAGGAGGGCACTACTCTAATTTTCCCCGATAAGGTATTTTTCAATTCATTTTTGCTATTAATTTTCCTGGTCCAGTTTGAATATCACAAGGTATTTTTGGGGCAATATTGTATTATTGTGGTTGTTTTGTTTATGCGGTGGCTTTTTGAAACTGTTTTGCTCTATTCTCTTGCTGTTGCAGAGTCTCTTCGGTTGGGTTGAAGTTTTTAAGTGTGAATTGTGCTTTCATCATCAGCTTGAAACATTTTTTTTTAATTCTGTAACATTTCAAAATTATGATTCTGGTGTTAGTTGTGTAGTTTTTGTAAGTTCTGATTTGTTTTTGGGTCAATGATTGTTTGGATTTGGGTCCTTAGGATTATGGTTCAATATCATAGTTTGATAGTTTAGTTTTAACTTGCATTATTTATAGTATTTGTTAACCCAATTGTTATTATTCTGTCTCTGTATTTGTTATTATCGTATGCATTTTACTATGGTTTCCAAATTTGAGCTTGATTTAGACTATGAAACATACTGCCGGTAACTTTCTTGTATTTCTGTCTTCCCGGTAATTATAGAAAGTTTGTTATTTTATGTTGAAGGTTCAAGTTGGAAGCTCTCCTTTGTACAGAGTAGAAAGGAAGTTGGGTAAGGGGGGTTTTGGGCAGGTGTTTGTTGGTCGTCGTGTTAATGGCGGAAATGAACGTGCCACTGGTGCTGGGGCCATTGAGGTAAAATTGGCTTGTGTATTCCTTACTTCCTCTTTATATTGCACATAAAAGCTTAATTCATCTGCTAACTTTCTCCCCTAATTTGTTACCTTAAGGTGGCTTTGAAATTTGAGCATAAAAATAGTAAAGGGTGTAATTATGGCCCCCCATATGAATGGCAAGTTTATAAGTAAGTCCTCTCTTCTCTTTTTATGCATCTGCTTTGTTTACACTTACATTGATATTTTTGTGGTTTTATATTGTGTATTCTTTTCTGCAGCACTCTTGGTGGTAGCCATGGAGTGCCTAGAGTACACTACAAAGGGAAACAGGGAGATTATTATGTAATGGTATGGTCAAGCAGCTCATTTCTTCTCCACTCTCCACTTTGACTTTCTGGTTTAACCATGTGCTCACACATTTTCAGGTTATGGATATGCTTGGGCCAAGCCTTTGGGATGTATGGAATTCATCTGGGCAAGCGTGAGTAATTCATCTGTTGGATATATTTCACCTGCACTATTCTTTTTCTTGTATTTGTGGTGTTTATTTGTTCTCCTTTCTTATTGTTCCCTAATGGGATTGAATAATGTTCCGAAAGGTAACATTTTTGCTTCTTTATGTTCACCATGTGTACTGTTAAATGAGTAACAGAATTTTTGTTCTCTGTTACCCGCACAATGCTATTAATTATTTTTATTAGGCTGTTTGCTATGTCTGCATGTTTGTGTATGTTTTCATATTTATTTATATTTGTTTCTGTGTTTTTTTATGTAGTATGTCCTCAGAAATGGTCGCTTGTATTGCTGTCGAGTCCTTGTCAATACTCGAGAAGATGCACTCCAGAGGGTATGTTATTTAGCCACATTTATAGTCATGATTTCTTGGTAACATTTATAAGAATAGATGTCCTATTGATCTGTTGTTGAGCGTCATTATATTTGATTGGTTCACTGCTGCTTGATTTTAGCTATGTCCATGGAGATGTAAAGCCAGAGAACTTTTTACTTGGTCAGCCAGGTACAGCACAAGAGAAGAAATTATTCCTTGTTGACCTTGGGTTAGGTTAGTAAAATTTGAATGTTTTCAACAATTATTCAGCAATTTAATGTTTTCTGTCTAATTGTCTGATATCAGTATGTTAAATGACAGCAACGAAGTGGAGAGACAGTGGCAGTGGGCAGCATGTTGACTATGATCAGCGTCCTGATATGTTTAGGTCATAATGAGCACTGAGGTTTTATTAGTTTCTTCTGTTTATCCAGTGATTAATCTAACTCTAGGCAATTTTTTTGTTCATTTATCTAGGGGAACTGTTCGATATGCTAGTGTACATGCACACTTGGGAAGAACAGCTAGTAGGAGAGATGATCTTGAATCTCTGGCTTATACACTTATTTTCCTGAACCGTGGCAGATTACCGTGGCAAGGGTATCAGGTATTTTCATAAATACTCAATGGTCGCATGCTTATGCATGTCAATTTATACGATCATGTATGCATGCACATTGGTGATTATCTTCCTTTGAGATTTTTTACAAAACAATGTGGTCACAATTCCTAATGTTTTTCGTTAAATAAATCATAGGGTGATAACAAGTCCTTTCTAGTTTGCAAAAAGAAAATGGCAACATCACCAGAAATGCTGTGTTGCTTCTGTGCTCCGCCTTTTAAGCAATTTCTTGAGATTGTTGTGAATATGAAATTTGATGAGGAGCCAAACTATTCCAAGCTAATATCTTTGTTTGAGAGCTTGATTGGACCAAACCCTGCTATAAGGCCTATAAACACTGAGGGAGCTCAAAAGGTAATTGTGATGGTATCTACTTCTAGATTTGCAAACAAAGCTTTTCTTTTCTGTGAGGAATCTAAAATTCAGCTGTACATCCCTGGTCAGATTATCTGTCAAGTTGGCCAAAAACGTGGTAGGTTGAATATTGAGGAAGAGGACGACGGTCAACCTAAGAAGAAGGTTCGCTTGGGAGTTCCTGCTACCCAATGGATTTCAGTTTACAATGCAAGGCTTCCAATGAAACAAAGGTAAGAATATGTTCTGTTTCATGATTTCAGGAATGTTCCATTTAATAAATGGTTGGCTCACTGGCCAATGATCTAGTTACACAAATTATTATATGAAGCAACATATTTCTTTCATAATTTGACAAATGAACTTTGATAAATGCATAGATCAATATCATGTATAGGTCATTTGCAAAAGTTTTTTCCATGTTATGTTCACTTGATTTGATACAATAATGTGTCTATTGTATATATTAATTTAATACACTTGAATGTGGAATTGGAATGACATTACTGATTACCCAATAGGAAATCACCTCATTTCTAGGGCTTTGATACTCCATTGTTTATGACTGGATAAAATTTTAAATTATTAAAGTGAATTTATAAACTTTTTGGAATTTGGATATGTTATCCTTATCACAGTGGCATTGGATGACCTGCATTTCCTTTGCAACTAGGTACCATTATAATGTGGCTGATGGAAGGTTGGCTCAGCATGTGGAGAAGGGAATTGCTGATGGGCTTCTAATAAGTAGTGTAGCTTCATGTTCTAATCTTTGGGCACTTATTATGGATGCTGGAACCGGTTTTACAAATCAAGTCTATGAATTGTCACCTTTTTTCTTGCATAAGGTAAATATCATTTATAATGCATATGGTTGACCAGATGTTGTGCTCCTTTCACCAGTATTTAAATTTGGGAGCAATAATGAATCATATTGTTATTCTAAAATACCAGGAATGGATTATGGAGCAGTGGGAGAAGAACTATTATATTAGTTCAATTGCTGGTGCAAACAATGGAAGTTCCCTTGTGGTGATGTCCAAAGGTTTGATTGCTTTATTCTCAGCAATTTATTTCTTTCGTTCTGTAGAGAAAACTATCTCTGCACTAAGATTAAGAAATTAGTAACTAAAATTCTTTTCTCAATTTGGCCTTAGGATCCCAGCATCTCTTATGCTACTTTCATTGTTTAGCCAAGTCATATGTTCGAGAATGTATTACATAAAAAATGTACACAATAAAATGAAGGTATTCTCGTGAAAGTAAACGAAGAACTAATGATTTGCAAGTGAAAAATTCAAACTTTATTTGAAAAATTAAAAATATGACATGTAGATGAAATTACTTGTTATTTTGAAACTTGAGAATGTGACATGCTTAAAACTTAATGTTTTTGTTGACTTTTTTTGAAATCGTATAGGGATGGCAATTTAGGCCGAACTGTCTGACTAGAAATTTCCCCTATCCGATTTGAAAAACCGAACCGCCCCGAACTGAACCGAACACTATTATTTCCTTATATATATATATATATATATATATATATATGTATATATGTATATACCGAACACTATTATTTCCTTATATATATATATATATATATATATATATATATATATATATATATGTATAGTTTCAAATTTATATTATAAAAAGTAAATATATAATGTTAAATCAATATATTTAAATTACGTTTGCACTATATAATTGCATTTTTTAGTGAAAATTTGTATATTTATATTAAAAAAAATTAATATGAAAATCTGGAAAGAAAAAGGAAAAAGAAAGAAAAAGAAAAAATCCTCTGGAATACTGATCCGGCCTGAAACCTGATTGATGAAAACCAAAACTGAACCGATGGCTCTACGGTTCGGATGTGGGTTTGGCAAAAACCACCCTAAACCCGCCCTGTTGCCATATCGCACACATTTTTTAAGATATGACGTGACATGGCATTTACAATATGAGCTTGAACTTCTCACTAGTACTCGCTTTAATGTTACACAACTTATATATATTTGTACTCCATAACTAAATTTGTGGTTGTATAAATAAGATAACTTCTTAATCAGTAAGTTCTTTCAAAATTGGTGTGTTTGTTTTATAATTCTTTGACACATATTATACATCTGAATGTGAGATTTTACTCAGATGTGTGCAAGTGAAATAGAGTACATATTCAAAAAAATAAAAATAAAAATTATGCTCTGGGGACATGAAAGCATTAAATGCCTACCTAATTTTATTCTGCCTTTATATTGTTGACCTCACAAAGTTGATACACAACAAAACTAGAATAAGGTTATTGTAGACTTTTCTAATTGACCTCATTTCCAAGGTTTTTAATTCAAGTAAATTTCTCTATATGAATATATACCCTAATTTTGAACTTTTTACTTTCTCTATATAAAGAGAGCAGAGGGAGTATATGATTATGATTATGCCCATTAGCTTCTAGGATTAGCTTGTTCTATGTTATTTGCATTTGCAAAATTTTCAGTTTGATACTCTTTTTAAGTTTTCCATTTATGATTTAGAATTTTATCAAGCTAAACCTACTCCGTAAATGTCTTTTTTATTCATGCAGGCACACAATACACTCAGCAGTCTTATAAGGTCAGCGACTCATTTCCCTTTAAATGGATAAATAAGAAGTGGAGAGAAGGATTTCATGTCACTTCAATGGCTACTGCTGGAAGCCGATGGGGTGTTGTTATGTCTCGCAACGCTGGCTTCAGTGAGCAGGTTGAATTTCTTGTATTATGCTGGCTACTGTTAATTTTTCATGCAAAAGAATTTTATATTCTTGTTTCTATTATTTGGGTCTAAATTTCAAAATGGTGCCCTATGTTCCTATTTACTATGTCTGTATTTTCTTTGAGTTATATGAGGTCTACAATCTCTTGCATTTTTTTTTTCCGGGTGTGGATGGTGTTCTTTACTGTGTGGTGTCTCTTACATTTCACTGACCTTTGATTGTTGTCCTCCTTCCTTTTATATATTGCTGCTTCCTTACTATTTAGGTTATCAAGTAAGTGTAGTATTTGAATGCGCTGGAGCTTGAGGGAAATTATCATGAGTTTTGCAAAAGTTAAACGGAACACATGGCCTAGAAGCATTGTTTACCTTGCTATCAGATTGTGTTTTATTGAACTCTGGATGTTTTTAGAAAGTTGATGTAATTAAAAGTTCTATTGCCCTATGAGATGATGGTGATCATAATGTCAATGCATTTTGGTTGTCCAGACTCCGATAAGCAAAAGTTAATATGATTTTTTTATCTTTGCAGCTTTCACTGTCTTCCGCTCGCATTAGCACATTTATCTGCATGGCAGCAACATGTCCAAACTTGCATATATTTTCCTTATAGGTTCATCTAAATTTGACTAAAGTCTTTCCTTCCTTTGCTTCAATAGGTAGTGGAGCTTGACTTCCTATATCCAAGTGAGGGCATTCACAGACGGTGGGATAGTGGCTTTCGAATTACAGCAACGGCTGCCACATTTGATCAAGCTGCTCTTATTTTGAGTGTTCCCAGGCGCAAACCTGGGGATGAGACTCAGGAAACTTTGCGTACATCTCAGTTTCCTAGCACACATGTTAAGGTACTATCATTCAATGTCTACCTGTAGAGTTCTCTTGATATAATCTTGAATTCTCTGAAATTGGTATGGTCTGGTATATTTATGTACCTGTCCTAAATCTTCTCTTTTCCCCGGGTCGTGTTAGAATTGAATATGATCAATACTCAAGCCTAATACATGGAGTGGTTTCATTTTGTAGCTAGTATATGTTGAATGCTAAAACGAAAGCTTTATAATCCAGTTGTTTGTTGTTCAATTTTTTTTCCACGTACTTGGGTGTATCAGAAGGGGAGCCTTGGCGCAACGGTGAAGTTGTCACCGCGTGACCCTAAGTTCACGGGTTTGAGCCGTGGAATCAGTCTCTTGCAGTAAATGCAGGGTAAGGTTGCCTACATTACACCTTCGGGTGTGCGGCCCTCCCCAGACCTTGCGTAAATGCGGGATGCCTTCATGCACCGGGCTGCCTTTTTTTTGTACTTGGGTGTATCAGTGCCCACATTACAAGAAAAAAATACGAAGTGTAGTTTATAAATTCAAATTCTTTTTTGTTAAATGAAAAAGAAGTCATGACAGATGATTTCAAGTTTGCCAAAACCGGACCAAAACCGGACCTAAATTTGATTTCTCAATTAGAATCTAGATAAATGGGTCGTGTACAATTTTCATGACTTCTGACAGTGGTGATTATTTAAGGATACGTGCATAGTAAGTATGTTTTCTTATCGGCTGGATAAGTGCACAACTTAGGATATTGAAATGTGTACCCAATTATCCACTCCGCCTATAGAATCTCATTGTATTTTTAGACACTGATGTGAGTTTATTAGTGGTGCAAATAATTACTTCTCTATGTTTTTACTTTTTACTAGTTTAATCCCACAACTGCTGTATGGTATTTTAAAAGATTGTGTGTTAATTAGCCTGATAAAATAAGCTTAACCAATGGAGCTCTTATTGCTTTGGTTACAGTTCTTAGATTGATATGAATGTATTGTTGTCCACTATGATTTTGTTTTGATGGACAATTTGGATGCATGTCTTTCAGGAAAAATGGGCGAAGAATCTATATCTTGCTTGTTTGTGCTATGGACGGACAGTCTCGTGAAAGATGTGTCATGCTTATGTGGGTAATTTTGTGCAAACAAAGAAAACGAAGGCGTTGCTTATCCACGTGCCCTCTTGGTTTCTCCTTTATTGATGATGTTAATTGTAAAAAAGGTAGTCTGGAGATTTTAGCTGCGGCAACAGATTAACTAGATGCATTTCTGTAATATGGTACATATGTAATTTGAGGTGTCATGAAAATGATCTAGCACTTGAAAGAAGGTATATGGTAGCATTTTTCCTCTGGTGCTTTTGAATAGATGAAGAAAAGGTAGTGATCTTTGCGCTTGTTTGTTCTTTTGATTTTAATAATCAGATTACATTAAACTGAAAGGGGAATTCAAGACAAGTCTTGTATTATTTGTTGGATTAGGTTTGATTTGGCTCTTCAAAATTTCATCCGGGACAAGTCTTGTATTATTTGTTGGATTTAGGTTTGATTTGGCTCATCAATTACAACTACAAATTTTATCCGGTATATTTTTTTTTTTTTTTGCCTTTAGTTATTCCCAAGGTTTGAACCCAGAACCTTTTGATCTTCGGTGATTTACCTCACCACCAGGACTTTTAGGTACAACTACAAATTTTATCCGGTATATATGTACATATATATATGCTCACTTATATATTTTTCTTCCTTAATAAAGTTTAATGGTAAAGGAATGGGAAATGTTATAATACTTCACTAGAATCTAAAATTTGCAAGGAAATTTAGATTTGTGGACGTCCAAAAGGATGTAAGATATATAAATAAATAGCATAATTAATTTTTTATTAGTTAATTTTTTACCATTTTCAGTTTTATTTTTAATCTGTCAAATTTATTATAACAGCAAAAGTTAAATGGTTGTATTCCTCTTCCTATGTGCCTTGCAAATTTTCTATTGCTGCTGCAATTGTGTGGGGTTTGCTGATATTGATGGGTAGATTTGCTTATTATTATAACTGAAATTGTTTCATTTATTTTTCTAATTTAATTAAATAGGATGGAAGAGAAAGGAAGGAGTGGTTGGGAGCTAGCAGAGGGGTAAGATTTTTGTTCTTGAATCCTAACGGAATGAGTTTAAATCTCTATATGCACATCTAGTGTGTGAGTTTATATCTATGTTAAAAAAAAAAAAGAATGAATGAAAACTCTCACATGGAAGAGCAATTCTCTAATACACGATTTTATTGCATTGTTGTGTTGGGTTTCTCCAAACAAAAATGCATAGAAGAAAGCCTTTTCTATTGGTTATGCAGGAAAATTGCCCGTTGATGAAGAAATTTCAACAACCAGATTAAAATTTTAAAAAGGAAATGCAAATCAATGTCTTGTTATTTTTATTTTTGAAAATTGAATAATTTAGTTTCTTAAATACAGTAAAACCTCTATAAATTAATACTAATGGAACCAAGAAAAAATATTATTTAAGAGATGATATTTATTTATCGATAAATTAATATTTATTAATTTAAAAAATATTTTTTATATATTAAGTATTATAAGTATGAAAGTGGGTATAGCTTTTCACGTAGTAACATTTAAAAAGTGGTTGTAGTTGTATCGCCATTTAGACAGTTTAATTTGTAAAAAAAAAAAGTATTAGAATTGTAAATTTATAAACTGTGAAATTTAATAGCATGAATATAAAGGGTCCTGAATTGCTTTATGTACAAGGATAACTTCTCTCAATTAATATGGATTTGTCTTACATTCATATATAATATACCAACTCTGCACTCTATTTTTTTATGTTTTAAAAATTTTCTCTTCCATGGCTTCTCACTTGAGAGGTGTAAAGAAGTCCACACTAACTGATGAGATGAGAAAAGCTTTGTGTGAGTACAAAAATGAGCATCCCTCCGTAAATCAAAAGGATTTGCAGCAATGGGTTCAACAAAAATTTAATCTTTCTATGTGCCAATCAACAATATCCAATACTCTTAAAAGATCAGCTGAATATTTGTCAAAAGGGATACAGAAACAGAATGTCAATATCAAGAGGCATTAACCAGCCAAATATCCAGAGTTAGAAAAAGTATTATATGAGTGGTTTCTC
>CATIWJ010142095.1:0-26059 GCA_949640765.1 Croton laevigatus | reverse complement strand
TATGGGGATATTGACATATTGGTTGTGGGTAACCATTTATAATACCTCCAAGCTCTTAGTTGGATTAAGTGGTCTAAAGTGATCATGCAGTCAGTCGCTCAACTTTATATTTGGGTTACTACTTATTCCAATTACGATGATTATTTTGTATTTGGTTCACTAGTTAGTGATGGTAAGACTCTAGTTACTGAGATTGAAGTATCGCTCAGACTTTTCATTCTATATCAAATTAAGTGGAATGAATTGTCTATTTTAACTCTCAGTCGTATGGTTGATGATTTTAGTCTTGATTGCTAATAATACTACAATTTTAACCTTTTAAAAAAAAAACCATAGATTTGAAATATGTGCAGAATAATTTCAATTCAATTTTTTTTTTTATCAAACATCAAAGTGTAATTATAAAGTCTAAAAATAAAATTTCTTTAAAAATAAAAGTCTAAAATAAAATCTGTTATTTTAAATATCTTAAGAGAACAATGTCAATTATGGAGAGTCCCATGTACAAATCCATTAATTTCAAATATTTTTGTTTTAACTTTTTGTTTTTCAAGTTAATAGTCACAAATATTATCGATTAATTATATTCTTGTATGGTTATTAGGCATATAATCAATTACATTTCAGGTATTTAAATTTGGTAAACATATAGAATAACGTAGACTATAATTTAATTTAAGATAGGAAAAGACATCGTCTAGAATTCTACTTTGTCCAAAAACTCGAAACCTAATGAATTCTACTTTGGATGAGAAAAAAGAAATATAATTCTAACCAAACACCATTTTCTTTTTTAAGAATTCTCCAACCAATCACATCTAAAAAAATAATGACTTGCCAAAATAATTAAATTTTTTTTATGACCGACTATTCTATTTATAGTCTATTTCTAACTATAGTTGAATTGAGTATTGATTAAAAGTTAATAACTTTGCTTCTAAAACTTCAATATAGCAAGATATTACGTGCATAGTTATTTCCAAACTAAGTTAAAGGACACTTTTTTCTTTTCCTCCTCAGCTAGTATAAGACTTTTAAAATACTTCTAACAGCAATTTTGAAATTAAAAACTTTTTTTTTAATTAAGCAAAATTGAACTAAAAAGTTTTTGGGTTATAATTATTGAGCACGCACATACATAGCATATAGCAGTAGCACAGCACAGCACAGCACACAAAAACACAACAATTCTACCGGAAAGCTAAAAGTAAAAGAAAAACCGGGGCTGATTGGCTAAAATCAAAACTTGAAAAAGCAGGATAAGATCGGCTTTTCAATTCTCACCACGTGTCCATTCCTTGCACGGAATGGAGCGTGCACCTGCCTCTCCTCTATTCTACCCCTCACCAAATTCCTGTCACCCTTCTCCTTCTCTGATAATTTTTTTTCTTGCTTGCGATTTTAGGAAAAAAATTCCTCCGCCCCCCTTACTAAATGAAGATAGGATAAATCCAAAAAAATGAAAAAAAATCCAAAACCAAGAAAAATACAGTTTTCTAAAGGAAAACGACGAGCTAAAAAGACTCCTGTTTTTTTTCTCGAAGAGAAAGGGAAGCTAATGCAGCTAAAATGGAAACTGCGGTATTTGTACCAGAGACAGTCATCAATGGCAGAGAAACAGACAGAATAACCAAATAAAAGTAAGAAAATTTTAGAATCGAAAGCTAACTTTCGTTATCCCAACTGTTTGTTCTTCATCAGGTGGGATTTGATTTTCCTAACAATTTCTGCAATTTTTTTGCAGAAATTAGTCTATTCGTACAAAATAACAAACAGAAGCTCTTAGCTTCTAATAATTCCAATAACTGATAATAATTTGATAAAGATAGAAACTAGGAAGAAAAAAGAAGCAAACTGTACATTAAACAATAAATTAACTGAAAGATGAAGAAGAGAAAGAAATTTAATGACCTAGAATTTTTTTTTTCCTCTTCTTTTTTTAAATCTGAAGCAATAGTACCTAAAATCAGCAAAAGGAAGCCATGTTTTCTTTTTTATTTTCTTTTTCCCTTTAAGGCTTTAGTCGCACCCACTCGTACCGTCCCTTCAATGGCTCGTCCTTAACAAAATCATAGTTATACCTGACAAGATAAAAAAGAGAAAAATAAAAAAAAAGGTTTTAATTTCGGAATAATATTCTTAGATTCTTCGATTATCGTGCTTTATTTTCTCACTAAACAAACAAACAGTTGTCCGCATCAGCAGCAAAATTCATGCTAATGACGGAGAATGTGCATGCAAGCAAAAGAGTTTTGAGGAATTTTTCAAAATTTATGCAACTACTATTAGTTTATTAGTACGACTTACTTGTCTGTAAATTGTTTTTGGATATTCTTCTCGGCTTGTGTGAAGAATTCTTCAAGCTCAGACTCCGTTGGCATCTTCTCCGCCGTTGATCTACGGCGAATACTCGCCTCCGGTGATGGTCTAGCTGTGGACTCCAGTTCTTCTGACGATTCAGGTCTTAGCTGACTCGATGGCGTCGTCTCTCTTCTGTGCGTGCAATACGAACATGACAAGTTTAGAATATACCAGGACGTGTATATATATATACAACAAAAGAGAGAGATTTTTTTTTAAAAAACGGAAGAATTGAATGGATCGGCGGCAGTTTGAATTTCGAAAATTAAGACGTGTGAGTTAACGATTAACGAAAATTTTATTTTTTAAATAAAAATAATAGTACTAGAGAGAGTTTAACCTTTCTCTACAACTATAATACACCGACGTTTCTACTTCAACGCTTTCAACCTGCAAAAGCGAAAAAGAAGGAAAAAAAAAAACAAGCATTCAAAATTCTGGAACTGAATAAAAATTTTGCAATAAAAGCAGGCAATTAAAGCGGGACAAACCGAAAATTCAATTCCAATTCATAAACGCATTATCGAATTGAAATTTCACCTCCAGATCTGAAAATTTATTTTTAATTCTCTGATCACTTGATCCATCATTACTCGAACAACAAGAAGTCGACGCGTGATCCGAGCTAGGGCTGGAATATCTATTCTGAATAACAGACCGGTGACCGGAATTCATTTCCGGAGAAACTGAAACTGGATTCTCAGGAGTAATCACCACACGTCTTCTAGTAGAACTCCTTAATTCAATATATGACGTTGACACTACCAGTTCTTGACTACTGACTTTCCTTTTCCTTGCAGTGCCAGCGGTAGCGGTGGCGGCTGCGGTGGTGGTTGCTAAGGCTAAAGCTCGAGCTCTGGTACGAACTCCAACCTGAGCCATTTTCATCATTCGAAATCTCCGGATATTACTGAATTACCTCGTCTCAGTTTGTCTTGTTTGTGCGATGTATCGATGATGATGGTGATGGTGATGATAAGAGAAAAAAAGAAAGAAGGGAGAGCTTTAATGGCGAGGATTTGGTGGTTTTCGAAATGGAGAAGAAGTAGAGAGGGAGAGACTAAAAGGACAAGTGAATTGCTAAGTTGGTGTTATTTTGGTTGCGTGGTGGGGATGGTATTGGTGGTCCATGGAGTTCCGTTAACAGAGACGGGAGAATCTACCGTAACGGGGAATTTGACGGCGCCGTTATACAGATGGGAAAGGCCGTTGGCGAGAATGCGCCGATTTCTAGGCAAATTAGTGAAAGCCACGTGGACATGCGCACGTTAAGAGAAGCATTTAACAGTGGTCTGTAATGATTGAAAAATTCTGAAGAAGAGTGAAAATCGTAAAGAAGGGAACATGGAATTGGGATCCGTACGGTGGAAGTTGGAAAAAACGGTTCACTGAATTACAGAACGGGGCGGTTGCTGTTTGCTTTCCTTTGTAAATGTCCGTTTGGCGTTAAGCGTAATAATTGCGTGAATTAGGCCAAATTACCATTTGGCCCTTCAATTTATTGGTGAACAACAATAATGGCATGTGATTTGGCTTCCTAGATTACTAATCTTTGTTTAGTATCTTATTAATCTTAATTTGGCCCTTTAATTTATTGGTGAACAACAATAATGGCATGTGATTTGGCTTCCTAGATTACTAATCTTTGTTTAGTATCTTCTCAATCTCATTTTAAAATTCTAATATTTTGATTTTTGATAGCATGAAGTGCGCAATGGCTTTTTAAGTGTGAAAAATTAAAAAAACGTACTTTTTTTGGGATTCTATAAAATTAACTATTCGGATTTATAAAATGGTAAAAATTAAAATTAAATTCTTTATAAAAATTTACTTCACCAACCGCTTTAATATCAAAACGCGAAAAACTACTTAAAAAATTATTACCGAGCATCTTTTTATAGTGATTAATAGAGTAGTTTTAACTTTTAGCATTTTGTAACAGTTAAAAAAAATCTAATAGAGCGATGAAACTACACAAACAACTAATTGCTACAAACGCATTCTTATTCTCATTTTTCATAATTCAGATTTAGATTAATAAATAAAACAACCTAGTAGTAATTGTTGCCTGATAAGCTTGAGGATTTTGCGTTGATTATATAATCTATAATAGTAATATAATTAATGTAGTTTAAGTTTTGATTAGTAGGTGTTGTAGCATGTATTTGTATTAAGGGTTGATGCTTTTAACAAGAGATTCTAATGATTAACTTTCATATTTCAGATTTTTATTAAGAAAAATATATTATTGATGATTTTCCTTATTAAGATTACTTATTTTAGAGAGTTTATGATTTTCAGAAAATATTACTACTACGTACGTTGTATTACAATTATGAGAGAATGAATATTTTAAGCTCAAATGGCAGTGACCCTCCATTTCATATGTAGAAATTATAAGGTTCCAAGAATAATTTTTCTTACATAAAATAACTTTCTTATATATATATATATATATATAGACACACACGCGTGGAGAGGCGACTATGCTAAACAACAAAAAATTATTATTATTATTATTATTATTATTAAACAAATTGAAGCAATAAAACATGAGGGTTAAAAAGGGAAAAAAATTTGATTTTCTAAAGCATTGAACGCCGTCATTTGAGGGTGAAAAAAAAAAAAATTAACAACAGTTTAAGCATGGAAAAAAAAAACAGCAACAGTTTCAGGAGGGAAAAAAAAGACAAAAGAAAACATGGAAAAGAAATAAAAACAAATGCATTTTGGTTCAAACCAAGGACTATAATATATATAAATTATTTAATGATTGATTTAAATTTCCGTAAGTCGTAATTATTTTATTGATTTTTTATTTACGGTGGACCTGATTGACTCATTTTCTATTTAGAACTATATGCCCATTGTTCATTTCTTCCAAGCTCCTGTATAGTGAAGGAGAGGAGGAGGAAGCATCCATCGTGGCTTTTAGATATGCATGTTTGCTTGCTATAACTTTTAACTCTACGAGTAGCAATAGTGCAACCTAAAAATTCAGTTTTTTTAAGCACAGCCAGTCTTCGAAGTTTTGCCCCTACTAATTCAAATCTAAGTGCAAAATTAGAGCGACTAGTTCCTATTTGATAAACAACCCTTGGTCTAATTCCACGCCTTATGATAAAAAGGGAGTCGTGCACTTAATAGTATGGGTGAGTCTCATAACGGAAATAGCTGCATACTATAGGTCTCAAATTTAAGATTTCATTGAGCAAATCAAAGTCGCTAAACACTTAGACCAATCTCGATGGTACAATTTTTTTTTAAAAAAAAAATCCCATCTTTTTGTCCTTTTCTCTTCATCTATGCTATTAGTATATCTTGTCCTACGAATTTTGACTTTTTTCTTTCATTTCATTACAGGTTAATCCGTTCAATTAATTTTTGTATTAAAGAAGCTAATTATCTTCGGTTCACAAAATTATTACTCCCTCCATCTTTAAATAAGTATTTCAACTTCCATTTATTTTTGTCCCACAATAAGTGTTTTATTCGTAAATCATAACAAAATTAAGTGATAATTTTCCTTGTATATCCCTGAAATATTAATAAATAATGGACTTTAAAAGTTGGACATATATTTAAGTAAAGGTATATGGGTCATTCAATAAATAAATTTATATATCTTCAATATAATAACTATCATTTCTTAATATTTGTGAAGGTGGGGGTTGAGACACTTATTATAGGACGGAGGGAGTAATATGTTCCTATTTTTGTATGAGAATTGAATATCAAATTATGAAGCTAACTATCCTTTGGCTCAGTCGCTTGTAGCTAATTCTTACCAATAAATTTTTGATATAAATTTGCTATTTTTACTTTCTATTTTTCAATATTCTTTATGCATATGGTAAAGGTGAAAAAATTGTTCTTTCTAATATTTTTCACATATTTTTTAAATAAATATTGATATGATGAAGAGAGTATTTTAAAAAAACTTAATTATATTCACATTGGATGCAAAAATATTTTTTTTTTTGAAAATTTATTCATTGAAGTCATTTAGTTGATAGATTGTCGTGGAAAAGTGAACGGTTGAAATCTCGTATTTGGTATGAATTTATGACGTTTTCGTATATTTGCACCCTTAATTTTATAGGGAATCACAAACATACAAAAAAAAAAATAATCTATACAAATACGCACTGATCTGAAATTTAGTCATTTATACATAATTTAAAATTTTTTACATCTACTTTGAAAAACTACTCTTTTAGAAAATAAATTTCCTTGAAAAAATTGAATTTTGATGAAAAGACCAAAACATAAATATATTTTCCTTACAATACTAAATTATTTAATTTCTTTTACAATAAATATTATTGTTTATATCTCAACACAATTTAGAAATTGCAACAATAATATTTTGAATAAATACATCTAATTTAAAATAAAATAAAATAAAATATTAACTATCCCTCCCTTCATATTTCTGTTATAGAAAATTAGCATCACCCTAAAGACAATTGTCTATCAATACTGATTCCAACTCACTCGCCATTATTTTAATTATTCTGTACAATCTATTTTATTTAATGAATTACTTGGTCAAATAATTTACTATTATCTAGGAATTTTATTATCTTATTTTTAGTAGTGGATCAAGTTTGATAGGATTATTAGGAGTAATCGTTACAATTGAATAAAAAGTATTGTATTCATTGTTTTTCATCAAGCTTCCATTATTTTTTACCACTCCTGTTAAAAACCCAATAAATAGAAACAAAAACGACTGCTCAAGTCTTAAGGTATAAGTTAATAAAAATCCAGACATCACTAACAACTCTTAGCAAACTAAATTATCCTCGTTTGAGATATCTCAGTCTAAGAGAAATAACATCACTCTTATTTTTAATAACAATCAAAATCTTTATATTAAATAAATTATAAATATAATTATTTATCAGGCAGGCTACGAGATGGATAAGATGATCATTATTCATTTTGTTTTTGCACTTTAGTTATTTAGAGGGAAATTTCGGCACTTTAAATAGTGGAAGCCTATTGTAGCTTGAAGATAGCTAAATGTCCTTTTTGAAGTTATAATTGGTTGATTGATGCTATGCTACATCTATACAAGGTGACAATTTCTACGTTGCCTGCATAACTCATATATATATATTATAAAACTTTTATAAAAAAAATTACAATTCCATTTGTATCCAATATAAAATTCCAACTGTTTTTCAAAAAATAATTCTATTTTTTTCCTACAAAAATTTTAATTTATAAAAAAACTGGATATATATATGTATATATAAGCAAGATAGAAGCAAACAAAGGGAGACAGAGAATATATGGTCATTTAATTATAGGGCCATAATTGTATACGAATAAATAAATGTAAAAAATAATAAATAATGTGAATATTTAACTTCTAGATAATTTGTTAAAGTGGTGGAAAATAATTTTTAAATTAATCTGAATTGTTGTACATGTGACGGCGAATATAGAATGTGATTGATTACTTGGCAGAATGTTTATTATAGATGTTCATTTAAAAAAAAAAAAAAAAGTCTAATGCATAATTTTGCCCTTGAACTTTGACACTTTGTCTTTGTGGTACCCTGAACTTTGCGTTTGGCCTATCATGCACCTAAACTTTATAATATGTAACAAACAACTCAAGGTATCCAACCTTTTACCCTTGTTTTAGCATTGTACCTAACCTTTTTTGCTTGCAAATATATACCCAACCTTTAGATTTTGCTTCAACTAAATACCATTTTCCTTTTTCGACAAACATTCTGGCGGGACTAATACATGGCATACTAGATGGCATAATTGTTTAAGTGTGATTGAAAACCCAAAATTGACTGTTGTCGGAATCGACCAAGAATCGTGGAAAAACCATCTTGGAAATGCAAAATTTTAACAGTTAAAAAATCGATTTATGGTATTGTAGGTGTGATCTAAGACCACCAGAGGAAAGCCCAAGAGAAGATGAGTCCATTGACACCAAGTTTGCCACCATTCATTGGTCGGAGAGAGAGAAGAACTTTTGGGTCATTTCTTGTGACCTAAAGTATGATTTAAGACTAGATTATTGATTGTGTGATTTGATTACCAAGATTGAAAGTTTAGTTTTGTTAATGGATAAATTTCATCTAGGTCAATCTACCATCATGGAGCTTGAGGAAGAAGAAGGTAAACCTTCAAAGTAGTCCTTGAAAATTAGCCATGTTTGTTTGTTACGGAAAAATAAAGTTCAGGTGCATTAAAAAAAAATGAAGTTCAAGTGCATAATATGTCAAACACAAAATTTAAAGTGCCACAAGGGAAAAATGTCAAAGTTTTGGCCCAAAAAATTTTCTTTAATGCAACATATTATCTTCCTTATTTTCTTTCTTTTCTCTTGCCCACAACTTTTTTTTCTTTTCTAACATAGATACTCTATCTCTAGCATATAAAAGTAGATATTATCTATTATATCTTCCGAAAATAAAGATTTTTTTAGGCAATATTTATTAACACTTCAACTTAATAATTAGATAGATGGTAGCATTGGAGAAGAATTTTTAAACATTTATTCTTATTTTTTTTAATATATAAAAATTAAATTAAAGCAATTCACTTTTGCATTGGAAATGCTCTTTACCATCATCATTTTTATTACATGAAACGATAAATGGATTCTATTTTATTAATTAATATAAAAAATAATAATTAACATTTTAATATCTATTATAATAAATAAAAATAATTCTCTTAAAAAATTAAAATTTTTTCAATCAGTAGACTTTTAAGGGTGACTGAAGTCTTAACCAATTAATTAGAAAAATATAATTAAAATAAAAGATTGGAAAATAATGTGGATATATCTTACACGTAGGTTAAAAAAAAAAAAAATTAAAAAAATTATAGAAAACAACTATCACACGTGGGGCTCGAATTATTTGGGCGGTCCAAATAGTTAGGCAATATGGACCACTGCCATAAAAGTCTTTTTTTTTTGGTAATCTTTGATAAATAACCGTAAATTAGGGCACCTACCCTCCATTCCAACCCTTTGCATGGATATTCTAGTTATATATATAACACTGCCTCTTCCATTATTTTTCTATAAATAAATATACTTATTTGTTATTTGTTGCTAGCTTCAAAATTACTTTTCTTAATTTTAATTTAATCAACTTTACACAAAGCATATTCTACAAGAATTATATTTATAAGGATTAATTTTTCAAAGAATATAAAAATATTTGGCACTAAAATCAACTTAAAAAACGATCATGAAACACTAACCAAAAAGTTAAAGATACATTGACGATTCATTCTTTATGGAATTTTTTTTTTTTAATAGAGGTAAAAATAAGAGGGTTAGGAGATCAAAGAAGGTAGTAGGATATAAGGGTCAAACCAAAGTGTAAGATCCCACATTGAATATCGATTAAAATATATAAGTTAGACTATTTAACTACTTAATCAACTTGGATTTGAGCCTAAGTAGTTGTTAAAGCCTAGTTTGACAGATAGTTTTGCAGGGTTATGCAATTAGACTCCAGTCTAGCTGAACGCCTATCGCAGAGCAGACTATTTTCACGACCCAAATCTGGGTCAGAAACCTACAAAAAATAAATAAAATCTAGCACTCAACATGATGATGTGTCACCAATTTTTCAAGTACTCTCCTACCCTTATTCCATCTCAAAAATCAAAATATATTAAACCACAAGAATCAAACAGGCCTTAAATGGATAAATACCTAATCAGAAAAATATAATTTTTCAAATCAAGTTCTATAACTGAAATAATTTTGATTTTCAACAGACAGCAGAACAAAAATAAAATTATTTCGAAAACCAAACCATCTGAAACTCAACTCAAAATATTTTTCTTCAAAATTTAACTTCCATAACTCAAACATATCAAAATTCCAAATCAAAAATATTTTCCTATAATTTATTAAAAATTTTCAATGTCATAGCATCAACATGAACATTACAGTAGAAAATTTTTCATGAAAATTCAATTAATTAAAATAATTTGAAACTCTCAAAACCTAATTTAATTACTCTAAACCCTAACATGATTATTAACATTAAATTCTAGAATCTTAATTGAAACCCTAACATGCATATGAACAATAAAATTCCTCAAATTCAATTTATAACCCTAAATCCCAATTTCTCATTAAAAACCCAATTAATTTAATTTTAATTTCAATTAAATCAATAATTAGAAAAAAAATTCAACGTTACATGATTCTAATATGCTCTAACTAAATGGGAATCGAAACAATATAAAGAAATCGAGAAAAACCTCAAAAACACCCAAAAGTTGAAAAAACAACTGCTAGAATGAAGGTCAAAACGACACAGGCAAGCTACTTTGCCTGTACGCCGAATGACATGAGCCGCACGCCAAACTAAGGGACACCCCAGCTGCAACGCCTCGCTGAACGACAGTCATAGCACGCCAAATGACATGACCATTCTGCTGCGCCTCAATCAAAATGACACTGGCACTGATTTTTGCTCAAAACCCTAGTTTTCAGGACACCAAAAATATCAAGCTTCTAAAACACCCTCTAGACTTGATTACTCAAGTATTTATAGAGAAAAAACTTTTTAAAATTATAAAATAAGCCCATTAATAATTTATTTAATTAATTAACCCTTAAATCCTATTTAATCACTGATTCTAATCCAACACCAATTAAATCTACTAACTAGACCCAAATTATTTTTAATTTCCGAATTGATAAAATATAAATTTATTTTTAAATTTTTAATTTGTAATAATACCAAAACACCAAAAGTGACCAAAATACTCTTGGGACCCCAAAATGTAATATTATACTTAAAACGACAGTCTTGTCATCCTGGATATCAAATAGACACTCAAATAATTAAATTATATCAAAAGAAAACTTAAGGGTACAAAAATGACCATTTTACACATAAGATACAAAATTACTATTTTACCCATAAATTCAACATTCACAGGGAAAAAAAAAAAAACAAAGGGTTTTACGCCAGGATACTTTTTAGTAAAAGCCAACGATTAAACCAACCAAGCTGGACCATTGCCTTCAATGGTTACAAGTTGAGGCTAGATTTTTAATAAAATCAATGGTCGAAATTAGAAGATCTGAGGTATAATAAAATGAGGAATAAAAGAATATACTTATAATATTAATATTAGTAGTACTAAAGTATAAGTGTTTCTAAATCTTAATACAAATTAGAAATGTTGAAAGTTGGTAAAAATTCGCATGTTCAAGTAATAAATGAGGAGGCAAATAGATCAGAGATACTCTGAGAAATTTTACTTTTTTATTAAAAAAATTGCATATGAAAATGGAGGGGAGGGGTCCATGCATATTACTTGCATACCAAAGCCAAAGTACAAATATGTTTGGTGCTTTGGTAAAAAAAATATATGTTTGGTGCTGTTTTTCACATTTGGTTGGTTTCAATGTAACTTGTAAATTCCATGAGGAAACTATAAATTAATTAATTATTTCAATTTTACTTCTTTTTCTTCAAACATATATTATTAATATTCTGTCAGATTTGTATATTCATTCTACTATAATGCTTTACTATATAAATGTTTATTGTTAAAATTAAAATATAATCTACTATAATACATGTTTAAAGTTTTAAACACATAAAACAAGGTCTTCCGATGGTTGGACAATAGATATGAGACTAGATTTGGAATCCTTACATCGAGAGTTTCAATTTGGTATACTCATTTGCAAGGTTTGTTGCCGGAAAAAAATGAGTCAAATGATCAGCCGGCCGGCCGAAGAGGCCTGATGTACCTTTATTTGATAGTACAGGAGCTAAAAGTGTCCACTAGTATATTCAGGAGCTAAAAGTCCAAAAGCATAATAGTACATGAGGTAAAAAATGATTTTGCATGTGTTTCCCATTCTTAGTTGAATTTGGAAATATATTTTGGATAGACAAAAATGTAAATTTCTTTTTCATAAATTAAGACACAGGGGTTAAAAAAAAAACATAAATACATGGGTATGTATTACAATTATTGAAAAATAGATAGATTAAAGAAAAAAAAAAAAAAGCTGTTCTAATTGGATAAGAGATGAGTAATTAATTATTAATTGCAAATCTAATCCTCTAATCTAATAATAATTTACCCAAAACATGAAGCATATATACAAGTGAATTTTGGATGTTTGGTTCAAATTAAAGGGAACCCTAAACATGATGACCCTCATTATGACTTTTATTTATTTTATTTTTCTTTTATTTTTATATATGTGTTTAAAAAATAAATTTTTTTTTAGAAAAAAAAAAGGTAAGATTCCTTTGGAGTAATATATAAGAAATAATTTATAGAAAAAGAGGTATGGACAAAGGCACATGGACCTTAGACAAGGGTGGGCACAGAAAACTAGAATAGATTTTCACTCTTCCCTTTTTTTCTTATATAAAAACTTGAGACTGCAGTCACAAAGTAAACAGGCTGTTTTAATTATTTTGTATGAATATATAGTTATAAGATTTAAAGTTTAATCTGAAAGTGCTTTTCCATTACTTTAAGTTGAACTTTGTACATAAATAATTGCAAAAGCTGGTTTGAATGATTAGATTCAAAGATTCCCATCTAATCTAATCTAATCTAGTTAATTATTTTTAAATCTTTTTATTCTCTAATCACTTCTGTTTTACACTATTGGCTCTACTTAATATATATATATTTTTTAAAATATTCTAATGTTAAAGTTTGGATTAAAAATTTTTAGCAATGTAATTTTTAGAGATTTAAGCATTATTTTATAAAATAAAATATTAATATTTTAATTTTTAGAGGGTGTTTAACATTACTTAAAATTAATTTTTAAGCACTTTTTAATGTAAAAGTAAATTATTTATGTATTTTTTTGATTTTTTTTAACTCTTAAGCTATTTTTATAAAAAATAATACTAGTATTACTTTTTATAAGTATTTTTTATAAATCAAACATCCGCTCTTTTTTTTTTGTTTATAAGGAACCCTTTTATATATATATATATATAAAGTAGTGACTTGGTTTGAAAAAGGTAAAGACATTGCAACTACAAAGTGTTTAGTAGTTGACTTGTATAATTATGTAGGATAGGATAGGGTTTTGTAATATTTTTTGTTAGACAATTCCAGCATGAACACATACCTCTTTATAATTAATACCATAATACACACCACAAACTTATCTCCCACATGATGATTGTTGATATATTATGATTAATTAATTAATTAAAAAAATATTACTATTTCTAAAGTAGATTTTTTTTTTGTTAATAACAGGATATGCAATAAAGTAAGTTTATAAGTTTACAAAATAATAATTGTTCTAGGTTCAGTAAAATTTGCTTTGAGAATAATGTTAGGGTAATGATATTTTTGGAGCATATCTTGTTAATGTAACACATATTTGATTTTGGACAAAATTATCCTTATTATAAGTTGTGTAGTTAACTAACAAAGAGAAGAAAAAATTATCTTTAACAATTATTTGCTCTGGGTCGTGACCTAAAAATAATACTATATATATTAAAGAAAAAGAAAATGGAATGACCCACAACCTGAATTGAAGAAGTGAACCCAATCAAATCAAGTCAAAATCTATTAAATGGTGGTGGATCCAAGGGAATATTAATTAAATTAAACAAAAGGCCATGCATATGTTAATTTTATTTGAATGACAAGCTAAAAGGGTTAAAACTTAAAACAACCTTTAAGTATGGCTATCTCTTTATGATACTATAAACAGTAGAAAAAGATGTAATTTCATCAAGATTTTTTGCTAAAAGAAATGGAGAAAGAGAGTGAAAATTTTGAAAAAAAAGGAAAAGTAGAATGAGAGGAATCTCAAGAAGAGGCAAATTGATTTACTTTATGTCTAAGTCTAAGACATGTTTTCTCTTTGATAGTGCTTAAATGGTCCTTTCAATCCGAAAGGAACCCTTTTTCTTTCTATATTCAGACTCTTTCTTTCATTTTGTGACCCCTCCTCCTCGCATATCTTCAAAATTCAATTATGTCTTTCTTCTTGCGGCTTATGTTCTTTATTTTTTTCCTTCTGTTCAAAGTCATCATATGAAAAAACAAATCGATTGGTTGCCCATCGGTTGCAAATCTACGAAACTATAGTGCGCGCCTTGTTTGGCAACAAATTTTTGAGTAGTTTTAGGGTACATATTAAAAAACGATAGCTAGCTGAATAAATTTTTGTTGTTTGAGTAACTCTTAGTTGTTTTTAATAATTTAAGTTAAAATTTAACAGAATTAGTCTTTTTATAAATGCTATTTAAATGTTTATAAATGATATTTTTTTTATTATTTTCGACTATTTAACATTTTCTTTACCCTGACACAAATTCATTTATAAGATTATTTTCTTTATATTCTAATGAATTGATGTAATACACCGAATATAAACAAGTCTTTTTCATTAGTTAAGGTTAAAAATTAATAATATTTAGCATTCTGATTGATCAAACTATTAAAATACCATTTGAAAGGTTATTTTCGAACACAAATTTAATGTTTTAGACTAAAAGCTATTATAATTTATAGTGTTTTTAAATTAGAATGCACAATTATAAAATATTTTATGAAATGTCAATATTAAAACAGTTAATTTTAAACAAGATGGCCCAAACACTAACTAAAGTGTAGTTGCATGGAACCTAAATGTTTATAGGTTAGCACATTGACTTGGAGGGGAAAAGAAAGGTGGTTTTGGCCAATGTTAACTTATTGAAACTAAGTTTCTTTTGTCTCAAAAGGAAAAAAAAAAAAACTCAAGTTTCTTAGCGTTCTACAAAGCGCCACGTGGCATTCATGAAGTGGGAGTATTATTTGCTATTGGAGTTGATGATTGTAGGCCATAAGGCCCTTATTTATTAGTAATTTGAAGATCCGGAATATTGGCGGGATCGAATTTGACAAGCAAGCTTATAATGATATATGTGTGGGTACATGCATATGAAAAAACAAGATTAGGAAAACCAAAGCTTGTGGTAAGCTTGTAGGGTTTTTCTTCCCTTAATTAAGGTTAGGTTTAATTTCTGCTTGAGTATGGAAAAACATCAAATCCCTTAAGTAGTTGTTTGACTAGTGAATGCAGATTAATTTAGACTGTTAATATACTTTAAATAAGATTTGTTTAAGACACCCAGTACAATATAAAAAATATATATATTTAGGGAAGGTGTAGTGTATATTATATGAAAAACAAGGGGTTTTATGAGAAAAGGTAATGGGTCTCATTTTGTGGACCAATTAGGAGTGAATTACAAGGATAAATAATGATATTGGTCCTTATTTAGATAGGATCATGGCAGCTAGAAATTGAAAATTTTCCGTTTAGCACATATGTATGGACTATGGTCCTTTACCGGTCAAAATCAATAGGAGAAAGGTTTAATTTCATACTAATACGATAATTAGTTGTATTTTATAATTCTAAATAGGATTGTTTTTCTACTTGTATTCTGAATAGGATTGTTTTCCTATTCTATTGTTGCAATCATGCGTATAAATACTCTCTTGATGTTAATAGAAAATACATTGAGAGCCTTCATTCTTTATAGTATCAGAGCTCTATTGGTTTAAAAACCCTAACCCATCCCCCTTTGTCCGCTTTCATGGTAGATCAAACTCCACAATCAGCCATAACTATGGAAGACTCAATTTTTATCAATGGTTAAAAGATGTGGCTTGCATCCCTATTTGGATCATAGATCTCCTCATCGGCCAACAAAAAAATTCTAAAGGTACTCCAAATATGGTTTTTCGATTATGGCAACAACAAGACCAGCAGGTGCTAAGCTGGATTACCTCCTCAGTTTTGAAAAGTGTACTATAGCAGCTGGTTGGTTCAACAACTGTGAGGTCTTCATGAATGAAACTTTAGTTCGTGTATGCATCTGGTTCTCAATCTCAAATTTTTGAACTCAGAGCTTAACTTCATGCACTTCAACGTGAAAGTCAGACCATTGAACAATATATCTTTGGAGTAAAACTATTGGTCGATAAACTTACGGCGTTGGGTAATCCAATTCCAGAATTCTGGAAAATGTGGAATCAGAATTGAATCGCCATTCAATTGATCTTGGATGGTTCTGAAACTGCCGTTTCATGAGTTTGGTTCTGGTTCTTTATATTATAGTTTTGAATGGTTCTAAGAGGTTATTCTTCCGGTTTTCTCTTGATACTTCATTTATGGTTCTTTTGTATTTTTGTTAGAAATTTTTAAATTTGTTGAAACACTTTAAATATTTACCAGAACCTCCGGTCAGAACGGTTTGATCACATGATTGGAACTTTAATTTAATTTTGAGCGGTTAAGGTTCCAAAACGGTTATGATTCTAAATTTGGTAAAATCAGAACCAAATTGTTCTCCAATGGTTTTGGCTCATGGTGGTTTGAAATTGACGGTTTAATGGTTTGAACCCTATTTTGCTAGATCTACTTCTCTCCCCTTTTCTCCTTTAATATTTATTGCCTCTGAACGAGCTTAAGTACCACGTTTACTTTCGATATTGAATTTGAAGGAATCCCACATCGGATAGGAGTAGGGGGATAATAAGATTTATAGAGCTGGGCAAACCTCACCTGTCAACTCGGGTTTTCAGGTGAGTTAGGCTCAGATTATTAACATGGTATTAGAGCATTCCCTCTCCACCGATGTTGGGACGATGGTCCGAAATGGACGATGATGGCCCGTGGTGGGCCTCTGCACCCAAAACGGGTGACCTCCTGCAAAGATATTGCCGATGTCACGCTCCAAACGATGATTCTGAGGCGTGAGGGGGGGTGTGAAAGAATCTCACATCGGATAGGAGTAGGGGGATAATAAGATTTATAGGGCTGGGCAAACCTCACCTGTCAACTCGGGTTTTCAGATGAGTTAAGCCCAGATTCTTAACAGAATTGAGGCGTGACAATTATGATTGTATTAGTTGCCCTTAATTGGATTCTTTCAAAACATTAGATTAAAATTTGTTCAATAAAGTAAGTGAATACATGTAGTCTCCTCAATAGTGTATTATAACTTTGGATTGGAAAAAAACAAAATCTTATCCACATTTCTGTAAGTATTCTAATTATGTATGGGGGAAATTATAAAATCAAGTGTAAGAAAATAGTGAAATGGCTTAGTCCCTTCATAATAAAACCCAGAGAAACTAAAGTTGATATCTATCTAGAGCTTACATTACTCATCAAACAATTAGGATTTTTACTAAGTAATCCAAAAATTATCATCAAGTGGTCCAAAATTTTCTAAAAAAATAAGAAGGAAAAAAAATTGATGGTTAACATAGTAAAGGGTCATTATCTAAACCCATAATGGCCATGTGCCCTTTTGTAAAAAGCCTCTCTCACAGTCACATCGTTGCTACTAAAGGAAAATAGTGGTCCATTTCTTAAGAAGAAGTAGGAGAAGAAGAAGAGCTTATAAGTACTGTGGTCCCTATTGTCCTTTGCAAAATTAAACCAACACCTATCAGCTTTTAAGCTCTGATCCAAACCTTCATTTTCCTATAATTTCCAAATCTTATTCTTTGGCACTTGTCACTTTGTTTTTTTCATGCAATTTTTGGATTTGGAGCTCTCTGTCTACCATATGTACCTATTTATATATTCTTACGTGTATTCTAATAATGCCCTTTATTTTTCTTTTGGGATTGTAAAAGCTTTGAGAGGAAAAGCTTATTTTGCCTTATTGGTTTTACTGCGATTTGATTTTAGTTTTACTACCTATGGTAAGAGGAGCACTTAGTCTCTTTGTCTTTAGTATTTACCATTATTGTCAATTCTATCATTGATCTTATACATATTAAACTTTCAATTTAATGCAATTTTACACTATTGGGTTCTGTACAATTTTTGTTTTGGATAAAAAAAAAAGAGATTTCCCTTTTAAAAATGTTTATCATATAAATTTGCAAATAGGTTTTTTTTTTTGAAAGAAATAATGTAAATTCATTATCTCGATGAGTAAAAACCCATAAAACAAGTGAGAATACGGTCCCAAACGTCAGATCAAACAAAGTTTGTAAACACATCGAACAATGTATGAGTGCTCTATTGAGAGAGTGGAAATATATATATATATATATATATATTTTTTTTTTTTTTTTTTCCTTTATAATATGGGAAATTATTTTAAAATTTTCCATTTTTCAGGGGAGATTTTAACTATTTTCAAACGAACAGAAAAAAGAAATGGAAAATATATGGACCTAATTGCAATATTGGTATCAAATAAACGTGCATATAATCATTAATGTCCCAAACCATAATATAATCATTAATGTCCCAAACCATACTTCATTTTTTTGTTGTACTATTACTGATGAAAAGTATGAGGCTAAGCATTTAAGCTACTGACCATTTTATTTGCTGCATCTGACTGCCCACCTTCACTTTGAGGTCCAAAATCATAAAATTGTCAAGAAATTATTAGCACATGTGATGTTTAATGTCTTTCTGTTCCTTCAATATTTGATAGTTTATTAATTAGAACTTGAATTTTCCGTTTTCAGATAAATGACATGGCAGGATTCTTGCAAGCTCCGAAATTTTTTGGACTTACTCAACCAACTACCAGATTAATCTTCGTGCAATCATAGGGGCAAGCTAACCCGGTTTAATTAGAATCAAATGTTGGATCTGGTTCCCCACGATTCGCCAAAGCTTGAACCCGAACTAGCTCTAGAGTGAACAATTCATTTAATTGTTCATATGACCCGGCGGTTCACGAATTAGCTATTGCTCAACAAATAGTTCAAAATCAACAGTTCAAACTAATTCGAACCTTCGATTCGGACATAGTGTTATCGGATCCAACTTCAATTAGTAGTGTAAATGGTACTTTGGTCATTTAAAATTTTATGAACTAGAAACAAATACCTCCCCAACAATTCTCGTCCAATTTGCCACAATATGAGCCGAATTCAAGAATCGATGGTTCGAGGGGCCTTCAAACTGTCCCATGGCTAGGTCTAGGCGTAATCAACTTACGTGTTTTACGATTCACATCCGCGTTACGGTTCGTAGTACTAGTCTGGAGAGAATCGAGAGATTACCTTGAGAGAATCGAGAGATTACCTTGAGACCTGACCATAAATAAACTCTGTGTATGTCTAGGTAAGTAGTAGTATTTTGTTTTGTTTTAACCATATTAATAGAGTAGAAGGAAGCAGAAATTGGAGTGAAAAATGATTATGGTAGTTAAATATTAACTGCAGATTCCTTTTGTTGGAAAAAGGAGTGGAGAGTTAACCAACCAAACCTGACTAGCTTAGCTAATTTGTAGTTGGAAGTGCTTCTGAGACTGGGACAGGCGGCCTGGTGGTGCACTGCAGGGTTCAGACCCCATTTAGTAGTACAATTTTATTTTTCTCTTTTTTTGTGGTTGGCTTTTGTACATTTTGGGACAATCATTTACCCAAATGTCTCCATTTTCACTTCTCTACTAGTAGTAACTCTTTCTTTACCCATTTAGGGTTTATAAAATTTTTACCATTATTTTTTTTTAAAAAAAAAATATTTGCATGGATGTGATCTCTATAAAAAATTTGTAATTAATAAACAGATCATATTGATAGTGATATTGATTTGTAGTGTAGATATAGAAATTGGAAGTAGAAGAATTTTAATGTGATAATTATATGTTTTGAGTACATTTGCAGAGAAAAATCAATATCAAACAGCAGAAGCAGAAGTGGAGTTCTATTGTTGAATGGTGAGGTGATGGGTGGGTGTGGCTGATTTTTTTTGAGCAAATTTATTTACACAGTTATTTGTACTTTCTCATTTGTTTCTATTTTATAAAAGGGAAATTCTATATCACTCGCGAGATTTTCTAATTTTTTTTACTTGTATCGCAGACCGTTTGTACTGGTCTCCGAAATCAGTTTCAGTAGTCCACAGCTTGCAGATTTTGACTCTGTATTGTAAATTAAACATAAAATAATTGAGATCGTTAAATTTACAATCAGTTGAAATTTATAATACAGAGTCGAATTTTGTAATACAGAGTCGAATTTTGTAAGTTATACATAATAGAAAGTGTAAAGAGAGATACAGATAAATGTCTATAAGTACATATTTCTAATTTAAAATTTTCATTTCTAATGCAACGTTTTCTATTTTATTTTTTTCATCTTTTTTTAATTATAATTTTATTTCTAACCAATCATAATTCATCATTAAATATAGGCATTGTGTAAATAATCTCCTAAAAATAAAAGGTGAGCTAGACAATATAAAGTCCATATAAGATTGACATTCTAAATGGACATTGATTTTGACATAGTTTTTTTTTTAATTTCTATTTTTCTTTTGTTGCATGTAGATTAGAGCAATCCACATTAATATTGGATATGCTCTTATACGATTCGTTGTTGTCTCATTGTTTTCTCGCTAATTTGTCACTAATCAGCGAAACATTTTTCGTCATTGATTTCTCGCTCAAATTTTAACGACCACTACTCCATCGAGTACTTTATTTTGCTTGCCGTATCTTATTGATTTCGTGGCTATCTTGATTTAGTCACTAATTTGGTTGTTGATTGCACTGTTGATTTTGTCGCTGATTGTGTATTTTTTTTTTTAAGGTAACGTATGCCACTCTATTCCTTCGATTCTTAGTATTTCTTTGGGGATTTTTTTTTTTTTAAAAGAAAGAAAATCGTTGCTTTAAAAATTTTGTTACTTTATTATAATATTTTCTCTCAGCTTAATACCTTAGATTATAATTTTTATTATTGTGCAATTTTTTTTTTATTTTGAATTTTATAATTAATTGTTAGAATTTAAAATATTTTTAAGGTATAAAAAATTCACATGGGATGAAAGACTATTACAAGGCATGTAACGGTCAATAGTTGACACATAGAAGCACTTTTGGTGGGCACATGTTTGGGCGGGAGCACACATTACGTCCTTTCAATTTCTATCTTTCATTTGCGTTCAAATGGATCCAATTCAATTTCCTAACTTCAATTCTTAAATATATCAATTTAGAAATATGTACTTGTATCATCCTTAAAAATTTTGATTGAGTGCAATTATTGAGTTTATTAAGTAAATAATTAATTAAGGATAAATAGCGAAAAATGCAATACAATGATACAATTCTAAATATTACTATTCAATTAGAAAAGAAAATCTGTTCATATTATAAATCCATATTGAATAAAAATATCATACAATTAAGACTTATAAGAATTCAAACTAATTAAGTTAATCGGTTAGAATAGCCTTTTAACATCGGTAAGCTCAACCTCGAGTAAGTTTATCTCGATCAATTTTCACACATTATGGGGCTAACATCCACTTATTTTGTCAACCTTTCTATCCGATTCATAAATTCGATGACATATGAGATGATCAATTCTTCCTAACTAACATTTCTGAATCAACTGCCTTGTGACATTTTTAATAAGTTAGTTGGAAATTTTTAAAACTTTTGGATGAAAGTATTTAAATCCTCTCATAGCCTTCATTTCTGATATTAGCTTTTTCGATTCTCATGATATAACAGAAATAAAGAAAGATAATACTAACGGGGAGAAAAATAAAAATAGTGGGCCCCGCGATATGGGTCAGGCCCACTGTCTAAAGGGCTGACCCAAAAGAATTGCCATTCCCATGCCTAGGATTCCAAAATTTGTCCTCTTATATGGGTTTTGAAAACGACAGGTCGTCGCAGAATGGAACACATTCATGAACGCATTTCTTGCGGGACGGAGTTGCATTGTATTGTAACTGTTCTCTCTTCCGTCAATGCCTATTTTTTGTTTTTTTATTTGTTTTTTATTTTTTTCAAAATAAATAACGGAAAAGGAAATAAATAAAATGCCACGTTTCTATTTAAATAGCCACCATGGTTGGTTTAAATAAATTGGTTTTCATGAATTGCATGAAATTTTAAGTCAGGCACTGATCAATTGAAAAAAAATATATATATTTAATGGAATTAGTAAAATTTTTTTCAATTATAAAATTATTTAATGGAATTTGTAATGCAGCGTTAAAACTCGGTAGAATAGTTTTGCCGTTCTTAGTGGTTATCCTACTTGACTCGAACCTATATTAGTCGGCACTAGTAATTTAGCGACGGAAAATTGTATGGTAAAATTTTGAAAAAAAAATAAATTGTAATCTCTATGTGATTAATTAATGTACCCTTTGCACATTCTTGTCTCTCCTTTTACAAAGAGATCATATTTCATTGCTTAAATTTAAGATTTTTTTTTTTGATTAAATTTTACCATAAAAAATAGTATAAAATCTACACTGAAGAAAAATCTAGGCAGAGGGATAAAAATAAATAAATAAATAAAATACTCTCTTGAATTATTATTATTATTATTATTATTATTTTTACTTGGGAAAGGGGGACAGGAGGGACGGGCAAGCATGGAACATGTATCTCTGGACAAGTTATTGAATATAAATATTGACATTTTACTTTTATAATATAACAAATAGGAATTAATTTCAGGTAGAACAGATCAGAAGGGTTTAATTGAGATTGGAATTATGCTGCTTCCATTTTCTATGACTTTTGCTTGTCTTGTGCATGACACATAGGGCTATAATTTTTATGAGCTGATAATGAATTTGGGGACAAAATGTGTGGAGAATTTCATTCTTATTTTTTTTTTTTGGTTATTATTTGTTAGTGAAAATTACAAAACTATCCCTGAATTTTGTCGAACTATACTATTTCGTCTCTCTACCTTTTAAAATAGACTCTTTTATGGTATATTTTACTTTTATTATACTATTTCATCATTTTGTTAAAATAATACTTTTTTTATGTCTAATTATGTAATTAATAACCTATTAAATCTATGAGTTATCCATTTTTTTAGAAGTATTTGTAATTTTTTTCCCTGGTAGATTCTAAATTCATAGCCAAAACCGTTTTGTATTCATTCGACTAAGAGTTGTTAAGAACTGAATTTTGGACTTATGAGTGGAAAAAAAAAATTACAAATACTTCTAGAAAAACAATAACTCATAAGTTTAGCAACATTAATTACGCAATTAGCCAAAAAATAATAAAAATTAGTGTGTTATTTTTAAAACTCAAGTATAAAATAATATATATTATATTACTTCCGTTATTTATTAATTGAGACTTTTATTATTCATCATTCCTTTTTTTTTTATAATTTTCTTTCCGTTCAATCCTAAAAAGGAATCATTCATATCCATTCAATATAAAAAATGAACCACATATGTACTAAATATAAATTATAAATACTACAAAATAAATATATAATATTCTTAATTCAATAAAAAAAATCTCACTTATTTAAAAACTAAATTTTACTCTAAAGTCTCAATAAATTAGACATAAATAAATATCTGTCTTCCTTCCAGAGGTTAGCCAGCCAGCCATGCAGCAGGAAAAAGAAAATGTTTTTGGTCCACATTATCCCATAATAATATAAATAATATAGGAAATGGGTAAAAAGTGTAATGATGTTTTGATATAAAATTGGAAACCAAGTGTCATCATTTAATTGTGGGTCGACTGAAATCATCAATCAATAATGTTCATAAAGAAAAAAGCCTGATATAAAGCAATAATTTTTCCTTATTTCAAAATATATTTTATTAATTTCTAATAAATTCATACTTTATTTTAATTTTTTTTTTCTATATAGATTTTTCTTTTTTTTTGGTGCAACTAACTTATACTATACTATACTATATAATATAGTATGATTGATTGAGAGGTTGAAAACTTGGAATGTTAGATGAGATCTCTTTAATCGATCCTTGAAATTTTACATTCTTTTTATGAGATAAAAAGTAAAAGTAAAAAGTGTAATTTTTTTCCCTCAGGAATAACAGTAAAGAATTCTTACTTCGAGGTAAAAATAAAAGATGATTGCGATTTTATGCATGAAAAAGTGGGACATTCAAATTTCTTAGTTTACCAAAGAGAATATTTTACCAATTTCACATTTAGTATGTGTTTTTTACTTTATTTTATTTTTTGAGATGTGTGTAAAGGGCATTTCGGAGAAAAAAAAATGTAAAGGGGCCTAAATAAAAATTCTGAAAAGCCCGTCTTTGTAGAACTTTTGGTTGTCAGGGGTGTTTTAAAAACAACAACCAAAGAAAATCACTTTTGAAAAAAAAAGTAAAAAAATTAAGATTTTATTCATAAAAAAAAAAGGTGACTTAAAAAATTAAAATATAAAAAATAAAAAAAGGTCTCTTTATTTGACAAACATAGTCACCCTACACTTAAGAACCTGCAGATCACGCCCGCCCTTATTGATAATAAGCTTCTCGCTGGTTGACAGTAGGTTTTCTTCTTGTTTATAATGAGTTTATCTTCATAAATTGTCAAAATTATATTTGTCATCTGAAAGTTTATATGAGGTATAAGATTTGTTTATGATACTCAAATAGTGAAAAATAATATAGTTATAATAAACTTACAGTAAATTTATAAACATCACTAAATCAATTGTATTCCCTTTTCTTCCCATTCTTTCGATTTTTTTTTTTTATATACTTAGGATTTAAAGGTCAAATTATCAAAATTTATATATATATATATATAACTATGAAAAAAATACACAAGTTGATTTATGATTAGTTTACCAAAAGTTTCACATTACCCCAAATTATCGTTCCTGAATTCGATAAATTAAACAATTTAAGAAATTCAATTGCATGTTCGGTTTGAGTTCGACTTGAAAATTGAAAAACCCCCAGATGTCTATTCCAAAACTGAACTGTGTTCTGGCAAATACCGACCCAAAATCAACCAACCCGCAAATTTTGGTTTGGACGGTTTTCCGATTTAGGGTCAGAAATGCACAGTCCTAATTAAAATACAAGGATCCCATAGCATAGTCAAAATAGAGGGACTTAAGCATAATTTTCCGTGGGCTGTATTGGGCCCAGAAAACTAGTCAGGAAGAAAAATGGGCTGGGTTAAAAATAGCTCTAGCGCCCATTAAGCAAAGCGGGTACAAATAACATAATGGATAACGAGGTTAGACTGAAGCGACGAAGAGTTGGAAGATAAACGAAAAGCTATGGTGGGTGCCTCTTCTCTGCAACCAAGGCTTCTTTCTTCTTTATTTGGAGATTGCATTGCTCAGTCCAAACAGCCTCTCTCTAAGCTCTTTCATTACAATCCAGGTCTCTTATTTATTTCTTTTTATAATCATATCATATTTTGAATTTTGTTTATGGATTTTACTAGTCTCTGCTTCTTTGCCTTTTTAGTTTCATGAATTGAATATTGCGTTTGTTTAAAATAAGAATTGGGTTTTGTTATGTATCTGAAGAGCGTTTTATTGGATGTTGGAAGGTGGTTAATTCATTTCTTTTGCTGTCAACCAGTAGCAGAAATTAGAAGCCTTTTATTTTTGAATGTAGATTTTTTTTTGGAGAAAATTTGTACTTTTTGGACTGTTTTCTGGGACCCCTTCAGATAAAGTATTGATTTTGTATACACTTAAGTTGAGTTGCATAGTCTTTCTAAGCATCTTTGTTAGTTTATCAGTGGACTTGCTTAGTTGGATGTTGAACAGTTGAGGTATTGCAAGTATAGTTTTATCTGATGCAGTGATTTCCAGTTTTTAATTGTTGTGGATGAGAAAGAAACAAAGAGCAAAACATGGAATTCTCAATACGGTTTATATTAGACTGATGAGTTGGTAACAGAACTTGTTCTTTGTG
>CATIWJ010142092.1:0-42939 GCA_949640765.1 Croton laevigatus | reverse complement strand
TATCTTGAAGAATGAATAAATTATTTTAATTAAAAAATAACAATCAATTATTATAATTTTACCACAATTGCCAATTACCTAGCTATTTGATCTTGAAAGTTTTTCACTCGTCGAATATAAGAAATAAGATAAATTATTTACGTAAAAAATTTAGTCCATATAATAAAAAAAAAAAAAGTACAAAAAAGTTTCATACTTGGTTTGTAGGGGGCTATCTTTACTAAATGACTATGGATTAATCTCTATTAAAAAAAAATTGAATACTTTTAATGATTGTTAATTTTTTTTTAAATAAGATTGAATCAATCTATAATCTTGTAATCAATTTTTTTTAAAAGAATTTTGTAATTATTTATTATAAAAAATTTCAGGTAGAAAGGATATTTGAATAGCAAGTAAATTCAGGTAATTTCATTCAAGACTCAACTAGTCACCAGCCAAAAGTGCGGTGCGTCGCCTGATGAGATTTGTTTTTGTGTTTATGTATCACAACGAGAACTGTGTGCACAAAAGGGGGAAGTTTATAAAATCTCATATTGGATATTGATTAAAATTTGATATGATATATAAGTTAAACTATCTAACTACTTAGTCAACTTAAGTTAACCATTTTAGGTTAGTGAATTTGGGCTAAATAATTAACGAAGGGAGTTATGTAGATCATCTTGCAAATTTGTGCGGTAAGACCTCAGTCTAGCTGCACGTTAGTCGTGGTCATCGGGTTAGGTCGTGAGAGGGAAATCCAAAAAAAAAAAAAAAAACATGAAAATATAGTTATCTTTTAAAAATTATAGTGTTTTGACAGACAATATATATTTATTAGAATCCTAAATCAATGAACTTTGAATGCTACATCAAAAACATATTGAAAATGGTCTAGGTGATTATCCACAAAATTGAATAGGATTAATTCTACCGTAAATGTCCAAAGTTTTAAACTTTTACATTTGAGTGCTTAAACATAATAATAACCAATTAAGTGCCGAAATCTTTAAAACTACTACAAATAAGTGCTTGTCAATGTGTAGCAGTGCATGAGTCCCTTTCATAGCATGTGCCACTTGAAATATAATTAGATCATCTTTAAAATCTGCTGATGTATTGATTAAAATGAAAAGTAGGAATAATTACTTAGTTCAACGCTTATTTATAAAGTTTTATTTTTAAAAATTCTCTTCAATGTACTACCTCCAATTTTTTCATTTCTTTACATCCTAAAAACACAAATACCAACAAATCACCAATACCAATACACTATAATAATAAACAATTACTAATCCTTTACAAATCTTACTTTTTCACCAATACCAATAAAAAAATAATACTAAACAATTACAAAACTTACTATAAATGAAAATGTAAGCAACCCAAAAACTTTGCCAAAAGAGGAAATGTAAAGAACCCAAAGAAATGGAGGTAGTAATATTTTTATTTATTTATTTTTTTTTTTGAGCCCACATGCAACCAATCACGTAATTTAATAATATTAATGTAAATACTGTGTAGCAGACTCTGCAGAAATAGAATGTCTCGTAAACAATGTATATTGACATGTTAACTTGACAATCAAATATACAACAACATTGGAGAAGATTTTTTTTACTCTTTCCATTTTTTTTATATCACGATTAATTTGAAAAAAATCACTTTCACATTAGAGATGGTGATGCACACAGATTTAAGAAAAAAATTATCGTTTGAATTTTTAAGAAAGAGTTAAAAGAGCTTACAATAATGTGAAAATGAGCTGAATGTCATTTTAATTTACCTAATCCTTATTATAATAATTTAACTTTTATGGATAAAATTATACTTATATATATATTTTTTCCACTATTAATAATATTAGAATTTTATTAGTAAAATTTTAACTATGTAAATATTTAATCCAAAATTTTTAATTATTATTATTATTAGTATTTTGAAAAATTAAATAATTCTATAATTTAAAATATTTTTCAATATAATATGATCTAACTTTATAATTTTTTATTATGATTTAAATATTAATAAGTCAAATTATTTTTAAAAAAAAAAAGGTAATACACTAGATTTGTAGTAAATAAAAATAACTATTAGCAAGAAATTTGTTTTTTCTCTTCCACAGAAAGAAAATATTTTTTTATTTCTAATAAAATATAAATTAAAAATAATATGTTAATAGAATATGATATCAATTTAACTAAAACTTGTAAATATGAATCAAAACAACATTACTTAATAAAAAATTATTTCAATTTATTAAAATTTTACTTAATAGGTATCTAATATTACTATGATAGTATAAAAATAATAATTAGACAAATAAACTTTTACTCTTAATAATTTAAAAATATATGGTTTGACTTGAGATATATAATATGATATTTGAAGAGACAAAGTAACTATTAATAAAATTGCATCGTGCGATTACATGCGCCGGGTACTAAAATAATAGAAATTTGTGGATGAGAATGTGAACCTTTCGTACAGGCAAAATCTATAGTAAGAGTTTATGGCCTTAAAAATCATTGAAAAGTGGTCGATTTTGTGTTGAACTTAATATCCATTGTTTTGTTTTGTTGTTTGGGATGTAGGAAAACCAAATCTAAATGATATTGTTGACTTTTTTTTATATTTGAATCCTTCCCATCCGTCAACCATTTCGGCTCATAAATACCATAAAAAAGTATACTCAAACCCATGTTCATACGAGTTTTGGTTTGACCATGACCATTACCATAATCATAAAATTGTTGAATGTTTAGCATTTTTTTTTTTTTTTTGAAAAAAGAGAATGGGACTTTCATTACCTCCAAGCAAAATAGTCTAACAAATAAGATGGGACAACCTCCCAAACCATGTGAAATATGATTGGACGTCTAACGCTATATGATTATATGATTGGACGTTGAACGCTATTTATTATTTACTTTTTATGTATTTAGATTGCGATCGTTGGTGTTGAAATTTGAATTTGGAAATTTAAATCTCTCATATAACAGATCTTAAAAGGAGTAAAACTAGAACTGTTTTTAGTGTTTAGTATTGTATGACTATGGATTGATCAATCATAACAGCATATGCTAAATGACTATGCTTTTCAACTTTGTAGGTAACCAAAGTAGTAAAACTTGTTGTGTTAATAAATTTAATTTTAGGGAATTATGAGGGCGAAATTCATTAAAGTAGGATGGATTGTGAAACTCTCTATTTTCGGGTGGTTTAAAGCTTGGGGTCAAATGGATAATTAAGATATCTTTAGACCTATTATAAACTTTTGGGATAAAAACATAATATATAATAAATTTTAAAGAAAAATTAATAATGAAGTACAAAAAAATATAAGATTATATATATATATATATATATATATATAAAAGAGAGTTTAGGGTGAGGTTATTATTATTATTAGTATTCTTGTTAGCTATTTCGGTATTTGGGAGAAGAAAGATGGAGATTAGGGATTTGAGTGGCAGGAGGGGGCTTCAAATTGCAGCCGCCTCGGTTTTGGGTCGTGATAATTGATTTGTTGAGTCTTATATATTATCTTCTTTAGGTGGTACAAGTTGGTCAGCAAGGCTAATGGGTATAAGGGTGTTTCGGTTTGCTCTACAAACTAGGTGTAGATCCATAGTGTATTTGCTTTGTTTGTGGCTAATATTTGCTAACCAAATATTATATATTGTATAAAAACTCTTCTTATATATTTATTCTTTCTTTTTTAGTACTATATATTCCTTTCATACCCTAGCCGGCATGTGTTTAGGAAACAAAAAATGTGTGTGTGTTTGTGTTATAATTTTTCGAATAACCTGAATTTGTTATTACTTATGAAGTACAATGGTGTGTCATATATGAATGAATGATACTATGCCAAGGAGATTCTTGATTTTGATATATACTACCTCCAATTTTTTCATTTCTTTACACCCTAAAAACACAAATACCAATACAACCCTACTTTTCACTAATACCAATACCAAATAATAATAAACAATTATCAACCTTTTACAACACTTACTTTTTCACCAATACCAATACATAAATAATAATAAACAATTAAACCTACTTACCAAAAAAGAAAACGTAAAGAATTGAAAAAATTTGCCAAAAACGGAAACGTAAAGAATTGAAAAAATTGGAGATAGTACTAGTGTCAAAGGCTAAGGCCTGTTTGACTCCCGTGGCAAAGATAAGGGAGGATTCTTGATTCTTGTTATATATGTATCTTGTCTTTTTTTTTTTTTTTTTGTGGTTGAATAAGGTTGAGAGTGTATTTGAAAAATTGGCGGCCTTGACTACACCATTATGTTTGCTTTATTTGTGAATTGATATATATGTTAGGATATTTTGTTTCATTTATAGATATATTTCTCTGTTTTTCATAGATTTACTAAGTGTATATTTTTCATAGATTATTTTGTAGTTTGAATTTCCTAGCAGGTTGCATCTCCTACTCTTTGGACATTTTCCATTGCTTTAGATGTGTGATACCTTTTCTGTTGATTTTGCTTTTAGAGATATCTAGATATAGATTTTTGGGTAGGTTGAGTCTGAACCATTTTTCTATAATAAGTTTTTAGAAGTTATCAGCTTTAATTGGTGATTGATATTTTGGCTTTGAATGAACTTTTGCTTAATTGCATTGAGAACTTAGTTTGATTTGGACATTTGGGTAATAGGTTTATTTTATTGTGGAACTTAGAATTTTTTTTAGGCATGTATGGTTGAATTGATTTCAGCTGTACGCCGGTCATGGTTCCTCAGTATTGGGTCGTGATTTTGATTGTAAGGTTTAATCATGCTAAAAATAGTAAGAAGAATATGATTATAAGGTTTAGTTGGTTGCGGTTGACTTTTATGTTTTAAAATTATTTAAGGTTTTATTTTTATTTACATTGAGAAAATTAATATATAGGGTCGGGATTTTCCATTTTCAAGTCAGAACGGGCTGTTACGAAATTTCGGGACAAAACAATTCGGTATTTGTTAAAGTCTCATTCCCATATTAAAATCATTTTTAGGACAAAATTCGAGACGGAACTGCAAAATTTATATCGGTTTTTTTTTTGAACGAAAATTTCGGAACAATTTTCAGGACGGATCAAAACTCCTACAGTATCCTGCACACCCCTACGTAGATGTTTCATTTACCTATTAAATTTAGGTCTAGAGATTTTTGCATCACTTGATAATTCCAGAAACACTTTCAGCCTTTAAAATTAGCTTCATAATGCTTCCATGCTTCACGATAATATAAACTAATAAAAGTTTATAGTAAACTAATTGCATCCGAATTGTATACTATCAATATATTACCTAGGTTTTTGGCATAAAAATCATTTAAATCTATATGGACTAAAATAGTATTTAATATTGTAAATTCCATTTTTATAATATCTAAAAGTTGAGCTTAGATAGATTTCAATATTATTTCTTTTTAAATATATAAAGAAGGTCATTAACGGACTGAGTTACATAGCAGGCGATAGCCCTCCCCTATACACTATATAGTTGCTGACAATATAATTGGGATGAATCAAACTCGAGATCTCTAATTTTATTTCTTTGACAATTAAAAATTCCACCAATATTTTTTAAAAAATTTCACTTTTCTAATAATTCTTTTCCAAATTTTGTGGGTTACACAAAGTGATCATTTTCCGTTTATATATGTCACTAAAATTGTCTTTGCAAACCCAATTATACTAATATTCTTCATTCATATCTCTGTAAGACCCGGGATCCTACAATAATATCTTTTGCCAATTTAGAATCCATAGTAATTTGTTTAAAAATGTTTTCATAGCGTAATTTGATTTATTAAGCTATTCTATCTCAATTAGAAATTAATTATTTAGAATATTAAAATTAGGAACTAAATATTGAATTTGACTCTTTTGAATATCAATAAGGAATTAAATTGTAAATTCAATTGGTTAAAATAAAATATAAATTTTATTTATTTCTATGTTAATTTTCTACTTAAGTTTTAAATAAAATTTCATTAAAAAAATTAATTCATATTTTGTAAAAGTTTATAATTTTAGTAGATGAATAAATTTATGGGAATTAAAATAAGATGAGTTTTTTTTGTTATATATTTAAAGTTCAGGCCTGTAGATAGCCCTGTGCAAGCAGAACATTTGCACATGGCTCAATTTTTTTAAAGCCTCCAAATTATAAAAACCTATGGAAAAAAATTTTCAACTAATTAAGTGAAAAAATTTTTTTAGTTTTTTTGTGAAAAAAAAATTCAGTTTTTTTATTTTGTAAAAATACAATTTTTTTTTCAAATATTATATTTATATCTTTATTTTTTAAATATTAAAAAATATAAGGGCCTTATTTTTATGATTAAAACAGGATCTTAAAAAATTTAAAACAGTAAAAAGTTAAAATTTGCTAGTTGGGTTTTATTATTTTTGGGTTTGTGTTAGAGAAACTAAAACTAAACTTCATAATGGAATTTATTAATTAGGGTTTGCTTAAAATTCATGTGTTTTGGTATGTGATCAAAGTTGCTAATTGGATAATTAGGTAGTACCCACCAAGAGACAATTCAAGAAAATAGTATGGACTTTTTTGGTATGTGAACACAATCCAAACAGCATAGCATTGAAAGGTTGCACCACATGCATCATACACTTGTTTTTGTCCCAATCATCTAGAATAATTTTGTCTCTTATAATCTCACCTACCCTCTTTGTTTATATTTCATGGGTAATTTTTCACTTTTTTTACACTACAATGTTTTATTATGTCCATTCTAATAGAACATTCCTTTACACCTCATATTATATTAAATATTAAGTTTAGCAAAAAAATTTTCATATAAATTTTGGTAAACGGATTTGGTCATCATTTGATTGGTTCTATGGTTTATTACTTGGGTCTATATAATAAATAATATATAAGAGTTTTTGTTTTACCCGTTTTTAAAATTAATAATCGATCATTAAGATGAAATAGTTATACATTTAAAAATGACTGTTCAATAATCGTTTTACAATTGTTTGAAATGAGATATATGAATTTCAATCCCATATATATATATATAAAGGGAAGGTATTTTATTAATAGGTAAACCAAGAAAAATTTTTAAAAGCATGCTTTTCGCCAAAGCGATTGTTGGATAATAAATTGCAATAAGTATTATTATTTATTTCTTTTTCTTATAAATTCACATTAAATTTTGAAATCGCAAAAACTAGATTAATCATTTTATTTTTGGAAAGGAATTTTTTGTATTTAAGTTCATTTTTTGAAAGAAGTTGAGTTGTGTAATATGCACACTCACTTAGAACATAACTTTTTTTTTTAATATAAAAATAATAATATATCAATTATTTTTTTTAAAAAAAATTGATAATATATTATATGGTAATATATATATATATATATATATATATATATATATATATATATATATATATATTATAAAAAAATACATATATAGTAAATTAAAATAATTTGTCGAGAACAATTATGGTAGAATAAAAATTGTCCTTCTAATTATGTTCTCGATCGCAAAAACTAGTTACATCTAAAATTTGTAGAAATATTAGAATAATCAAACTTTAATAAAAAAAAACATACAACATTAGCAGACTTCATAAATATGAAAGTATTATCAAGACTTAAAAATCAAATATTTAAATAAAAAAATCATATTTTATTTTAAACCTATATGTATTAACCCAGTCAATATATAAACCGATATTTTAAATTATTAACCAAGAAAAAACAAGACTTAAACACATAAAAGTCATAAAAGTACTATAAATCATACTCAACATCAACTAACAAAATATATTTGATCAAAATGTGAAAATTATTTCATGTAAATAAAAATTTAAAATTTATTGAATACAAAGACAGAATAAAAGAAAGTAAAAAAAAAAAATAAAATAAAATAAAAGTCTATGTTTAATATAAACATTATTATCAAATATTTCCATACTCTTTGTTTTCGAATTCCTCAAAATTTTAATTATTTATTTCAAAGTCTATGTTTAATTTCAAAAACATATATACGAGACTAAGATTTTAGTTTGTCCTATTATTTTATCTTTTATGGACCTTTACTTCTTTTTCCAACCTTTTTCCATTAGTAAATGTCGATGAAAGAGACAAAAAATTAAAATTACCAAAAACCTCTCCTTCTATTATCACATTTAATTTAATTTTGTTTTAATTTTTGTCAATAATTTTGTTTTATTTATAAAAATAAAAACTAAACACTCAATACATATTAAATATAAACTATATTTTTGAATATATAGGATGTAATTAATGGACCGAGTAACAATGTAGCCTACACAATATAAAGTAGCCCTCTCCTGACCACCAAATTGGTGTTAACAATGTAGTTGAGAGAAATCGAACTCGATACAGGTAGAATGACCATATAAACTATATTTTCAAAAAAAAAAAAAAAACTATGAGACATAATTTTATTTTTAAAATCATATATGTAGTTCACATGTTTATTCAGTTTTATTTTTTTTTACAATTTTAAAATCATATATGTGGTTGAGACATAATTTTATTTTTAAAATCATCTATGTAGTTCACATGTTTATTCAGTTTTATTTTTTTTTACAATTTTAAAATCATATATGTGGTTCACATTTTTGTCTTAAACATTTTTTATTGTTATTTTAATAATAAATTATATAAAAATTAAAAATAAGTAGATAGTTTTTTTGAATAAAATTATTGTTTTTTAATTTAAAATAAAAGTTATAAATAAAGTATTATGAATAAGTAAAAACTATATTCAAATATAAGTGAAGAATAATTTAATTTTTTCAAACTCAATAGGAAAAGGTTATGGTAGGATGACCTCAAAAGTTTTGGTATCTATAGTTATATTCCAAAAAATACAAGGACTAGAGTTTTAGAATCTATACATATATTTTAAAAAATATAAGGACTAAAAAATGTAGATTAATTATTTATTAGTTGTACTGTATTGATATTTATTTTTGCACATCATTTTTGTAAATTTTAATTTTGTTTTAATTGTTGTTCAAATTAAGCTTGTCATTATACAATTTATATTTATAATTATTATTTACATTTTAGTTCTTTACTAATTATATCTTTTAATCTCGCCTCCCTCCTTGCTTTTTAAAATTTATTAATTCTAATAGTATCATTGAAATTATTCATTTTCTTAGGAATGTACCCCATATATATATATATATATATTATCCGTGCGGCTCGGAGGACATAAGGTCAAGGCAATAAGATTGCCGCCGCACTTTCGATTCCCCGAAAGCAAGATTCTAAGATAAGTAAGGTCGGCGAAAAGAAAAAGCAAGTGAATTCTCATTTATCGTCTATATTCCTAAGCCAAATAAACTGTCTTAAATAAAAAAAAAATCTTCTCGCGGAAAGCTTCGATGGGATAATTACGCTGAAAAACATTCACTGTTTTATAAACTTAAAATTTATTTAATAGTTGCTTTATCATTAGTAAATTTGGCTTATATTATTTATTAATCCAACATGGTGATATTTGTTGATTATTATTCTAAAAAATATCAATATTCAAACTAGTAATCGAAAAGGCCAAAAATTGCGTCATTCAAAAGGAAAAAGTTAGATTAACCAAAAAGTAGTTGAAAATGATGAAGTTTTAGTTGAAGATTTTGACTGCAACCTGTTGCTATTTGATCATTATGTACTTCTTTTTTTTTTTTCTTACAAAATTATTATGTCTTCACTTAATTATTATTTGTGGTCCGCTTATATTTTTTCACATTGTCTTTCAAATTTTGCGTCCGGTCAACCTAGGTCCAATTTGATTAGTCTTCTAATTTGATTTGAATTCGATTTCTCTAAATTATATTTTTGTTACCGATTTAACACACATTTTTATGATACGGATTGTTTATTAATATACAGTTCACGGAGTGGACTACTTTTATAATATGATCTACGGTCCTTATTTGGTTTTATAAATTTTTTGTTTTTTTGGTAAAAAAATGTTACAATCTCAACAACATAACATGGCAGACTTACTTAGCACCGACAATGATTGAGCCAAAAAAACACTCGTGTACAGACTTTTGACGGTGACATGGCAACTTCTATGCAGTTGATTTGTGATTGGGGTCCAATAGCATTTCGTTACATACCTTTCTGTTTGCCTGTTTTTAACAATTTTTTAAGCAAAAGAAACATCATTTCCTAATCATCATATTTTGGTTCGTTTTTGCTTCTTTCATAGAATTTAGCGCTTTTAAGCAACTCTATGCTGAATTTAATGTAATACTACTCCACCACACTTCAATTTATTCCAAAATGAGTTAATGCATATTTGGTGTTCCAATCTTTTTGTCAAAAATTAGTTGGTTTCCTTACTTTTACGTAGAGCCAGTTTGCTTTATAGTATTGCAAAAATCAATACATTTTGCTCTTTCATCACACATGGCCAAATATTTTTGTTGTGCATATAATAAACACGCACTGACGTGGCAAATATGCTGACGTGATAATAAGTAAAAATCATTTTATCCCTTAAACTTTGATAAAAAATCATTTTGCTCTTTAAACTTTAAAAAATAATATATTTTTTTCTATACAATTTATTTTTATAATTTTTTTTAAATGAAATACATAATATAATTTTAAATATTTTAATAATAACAGAAATTGTCCAATAAGAAAAAATATATAAATTTTATAAAATATTAAAAATGGTTTTACAATAAACAACGTATAAAAAATATAAAATAAAAATAAAAATTAATTTTTCAATTAAATGATTAATTATCTACATGTTAAGTTACCTAAAATAATAAACTAGAAGTAGTTTTTATTTTTAAAAAGAAAGCTAGTGTTAGTTAGAACATTTATAGACATATTTTTTTATTTTATACATATATATAATTTATACAAAGGATTTTTAAGAGTTACGGCTACTCACGTCTAATTACTCGTTCTGCCTCGTCTCACCTCATAGGTAATAGTAGAAAATAGCTACATGCCCTACCCCATTACCCATTTTCACTATCCCTACAGGTCAAAATAAAGCAGGTTGGTGTAGTTACCCAAACATTCCATCTCACTGCCATCCCTAGACTTGAAAAAAATGATGGATTTTTTTATTATTTTTTTTGTGAAAATTAATAATAATAATAATAATATTATTATTATTATTATTATTATTATTATTATTATTATTATTATCATGGATTAAAGTGGTGCATTGCAAAGTTTAAGGAGCAAAATGACATTTTGTCAAAAGTTTAGGGGGGCAAAATGGTTTCTATTTCTTACCATGTATCATTATTCATGCGCCCATGTGCAATTGTAGTCCACGCACCAAATTTATGTGCGACGAAAGAGTAAAATGTATTAATTTTTGCAACGTTAGAGAGCAAACTGACTTCTCATAAAGGTAAGAGAGCCAAATAATTTTTTAGTTAAAGATTGGAGTGCAAAATATGTATTAACCCATTCTAAAATTCATTCCAACTTTAAAAATTTAAAATCTTAGTACGCTGCTCTACTACTAATAAACAAATTGTTTGAGATTAATTGAGGGAGAAAAAGTAATTATCATTATCTAGAAAAGCGTATTTAACCCATATTTTGGTGATTGATTTTTTTTTTTTTTCCATATGTTGGTGATTGATTATTTGCATCGAGGCATTGAAATGGTAAGTTTTAGAGCAAGCTCAATTATTGAAAATGTTTTACATAGAAAGAGTGATGATAACAGCTTACTCCGTACATGAAAAAAGGCCATGAGTCAACTAGCATGTTTAAGAGTTTTAATAACAATAAATGTTATAATGCTTGTAATAGTAAATAAATAGTATATTATAAATTTAAAACTCAGTTATGTCTTTTTTAATAAATAAAAAAGTAACCCTAAATAATATAAAATAGAAAAATCATCAAACCCTAAAATATAACATATCTTTCTTTTTATCTTTTTCTTCTTCTTAACTACTTACATAAAAATGAAATAGCAGCAACACTTCGATCGAAACATAGGGACCGCTGCTACCGCTTCCACCGTCAATGTGCCGCCCACTGACGTGAAGCTTGGAGACAACCGAACCTCAAGCCACTACCGTCAGTCCCATTGTATATATACCCCATATATACCGGTATATGGTATATATAAACCATCTATCGGTATATACAGCTCCATTTATCTATCTCCGAAACCCTAGCCGCATCCCCTCTAAATATCACCATCTGCTATATATATATATCGGATATTGATTGAGATTTATATGGTATATAAGTTAGAACATCTAACTATTTAGAAAATTTAGGTTAACCATTTTAGGCTAGTGGATTTGGCTTAAGTAGTTGACGAATGTAGTTAGGTGGATCATTTTGCAGGCTTGTACGGTTAGACTCTATTCTAGCTGCACGCCAGTTGTAGCCTTGGATTGGATCATGAGAATAATGATATCAAAGTTAGTCACCAGCCAGAAGTGCAGTGCATCGCCTGGTGAGGTTTGTATTTGTGTTTGTGTGTCACAACGAAAACGTTGTGCACAAAAGGACAGAAGTTTGTAAAATTCCACATCGGATATTGATTGAGATTTGATATGATATATAATTTAGACTACCTAACTACTTAATAAACTTAGGTTAACCATTTTAGGCCAGTGGATTTGAGCCTAAGTAGTTGATGAAAGCAGTTATGTGGATCATTTTAGAGGTTCGTGCGGTTAAACTTCGGTCTAGCTGCACGCCAGTCGTATCCCCTGATGAGTTAGGTCGTGACAATATATGACCCGTATATATACCCTACATATACTGATATATAGTATATATAAACTATATACCAATATATATGGCTCAACTTATTCATTTCCAAAATCCTAGTCGCCTATCCTCCAAAGATCACCATCTGTTATATTCATATATACCCTATTTATACAGGCATATGGTACCCATATATTAGTATATATATATTTACTTATTCATCTTTAAAACCCTAGTCACCTCCCCTTCAAAGATCACAATCTTCTATATTTATATATACCGGTATATGGTATATATGATGCATATATTGGTATGTATAACTCCATTTATTTATCCCTAAAAAGCCCCATCGCTTCCCTCTTCAAAGATCACCATTTGCTATAACATTTCAGCATAAACATACTAAAAACATGAAAATCATGACCATTGTAAACGTACTGAGGTAAAGCAAATCAATCACAAAAAAATGAAAAGAAGAAGTAGAAGAATAGCCATAGTGTATGGTAATCGAATGATTGTTTGTGGTTGGTTGGCTTGCTGATGGTGAAGCAATAATGGGAAAGGAAAGAGAGGAAGGTGGGTCGGCAATGATAAGGTTTAAGTTTTCTTGAATTTGGAGTTGGGGAAGAAAAAGGGTTGGGTTTGGAGTTGGCGGTTATTATGCTATTTTTGTGGAAGTGTTTTGCTCTCTTTAAAACACTTATTATTATTATTATTATTATTAAGGTTATAAATGTAAGTCCCTATAAAAGAAACTATTTACAATATTTTCAAATCTATATGACATTTACTAAAGCAACCTTCGAAAATATGCCACCTACTTACATTACCTATTCAAAAAAAGATAACTGTTTACTTTGTCAAAAAACTGTATACAAGTCATACACTAATTTTGGACAAATTGCTTTCCTTTTTTTAATTTGCTATTGGTTAATATTTTTAGATTTGGTGAGTGTATACATTTTATAAATTTATGTATAAATTAGGGGTGTTCAAAAAAACCGTGAACCGAACCAAAATTTCGGTTATTTTCAGTTTTCGGTTATGGTCAGCTCAAAACCGAATTGAACTGAAATTATCGGTTCGGTTTCTGTTCTAGTCATTTATGAACAGAACCGACCGATAAGTCTAAAAATCTTGAATTTTCCTTAAAACACAGTCGTTTTAGATCGAAATATAGTCGTTTTACACCTAATTTATTAATTTATTTTAAATTTTGGTTTTTATATGAACTGAACCGATAATTTTGGTTCAGTTCAGTTCGATTTTAGACGTCATCGGTTCGGTTACGATTTCTGCTTATCGATTTTCGGTTTGAGTCAGTTCATTATTATCGGTTCGGTTCGGTTCGGTGAATCGAACCGAAGATGAACACCCATAGTATAAATAGATGATAAATAGATAGATAGTGAATATTCAATGGAAATAAGGATTTTGTTGTGAAAATAAAGAGACAAGAAAAAGGGATGAGAAAGAAGAGAGCAAAATAAGAGAGTCTGTAATATTTTATCGTAGTATTCAACTGATGGGAGCTCCTCTATTTATAGAGGAGAAACCCTAATACAAATAAGGAAGGGGATCAAAGGACATTCATTTATTTATAACACTTCCCCTTGGATGTCTTTGAAAATGTCCATAAGGATATTACCAAATACATAAAGAAAAAAGAGTAAAATATCATTTTATGAATACGCGATAACATACTGCCTCATTAAAAAACTTTACAAGGAAAAACCTAATAGGATAAAAACCTTGAAAGGGAAACAGAGTGTAGTGCGTATTATACTCCCCTTCATGAACACATCATTTGAGATCTGAGTCTACGCATTTCGATCTTGTGCACCAGTTTCTCAAAACTTGTTGTAGGAAGCAACTTCGTAAATAAATCAGCAAGATTGTTACTTAAGCGAATTTGTTGAACATCAATATCACCATTCTTTTGAAGATCGTGAGTGAAAAAGAATTTTAGTGAAATATGCTTTATTCTATTCTCTTTGAGATATCCTTCCTTTAACTTGTGTATACATGCAGCATTATCTTCATATAAAACTGTTGGGAGTTCTTTATAGGAATGTTGACCATATGCACCTCGAATATATTGAATTACTTATCTCAACCAAATGCATTCTCGACTTGCTTCATGAATGGCCAAAATTTCTGCATGATTAGAAGAAGTAGCAGCAATAGTCTGTTTTGTAGATCGCCATGATATAGCTGTACCTCTACATGTAAATAAGTAGCATGTTTGAGATCTGCCACTATGTGAATCAGATAAATATCCTGCATCTGCATAACCAATCAAAGCTGATTTTGATGTGTTAGCATAAAATAAACCCAAGTCCATTGTACCACGAAGATATCAAAGAATATGCTTAACTCCATTCTAATGTCTTCGTGTTAGTGAAGAACTATATTTTGCTAATAAATTTACTGCAAATGCAATATCAGGTTGAGTATGACTAGCAAGATATGTCAATGCTCCTATTGCACTGAGATATGGTAGTTCGGGACCAAGAAGTTCTTCATTATCTTCTCGAGGTCGAAAAGGGTCTTTTTTCTCATCAAGAGACCTAACAACCATCGGCGATTTTAATGGATTTGCTTTGTCCATATAAAATCCATTAAAATCGCTTCAACACCTTGGCTATATATGTGGATTGATGGACTAAAATACCATCTGCAACATGCTCAATTTGCAAATCAAGACAAAACTTTGTCTTTCCGAAATCTTTCATCTCAAATTCTTTCTTCAATAAATCCACAGTCTTAGATATCTCTCCTGAAATTCCAATAATATTTAAATCATCAATATAGACAGCAATAATGGCAAATCCAGATTTAAATCTTTTTATAAAAACACATGGGAATATAGCATCATTTTTATAGTCCTCTTTCACTAAATATTCACTGAAATGATTATACCACATTCACCCAGATTGTTTTAATCCATAGAGAGCTCTATTCAACTTAATGAAATAAATTTCTCGAGAATTTGACTTTTGTGCTTCAGGCAATTTAAAACCTTTAGGAATTTTCATATAGATATCTTTGTCAAGCGAGCCGTATAAATAAGCAGTCACAACATCCATTAAAAGCATTTCAAGACTTTCATGAATTACCAGACTTATCAAATATCTCAGTGTAATTGCATCCGCCACAGGAGAATATGTATTCTCATAGTCAGTGCCAGATTTTTGCAAAAAACCTTGGGCAACAAGTCTTGCTTTGTATCTGACAATTTCATTATTTTCATTTCGTTTCTGTACAAAAACCCATTTATATCCCACTGGTTTGATATTCATTGGCGTTTGGACAACAAGTCCAAAAACGTTACGCTTTTCAAGGGATTTCAATTCTACCTCAATTGCATCTTTCCATTTTGGCCAATCATTTCTACATCTACATTCATCAATAGACTTAGTGTAACACCCTAATTTATACATATTGATTTTTAACTAAAAAAGGACTAAATCGAAAGTAAAATTTATTTTGAGAGGTACTATTGTCAAATTACTTCACGTAAAATATGGGAACAGTTAAGGGGCAATTTTGAAATTTAATGGTATTACTATTATTATTTTTATTATCAAAATTATTATTATTATTATTATTATTATTATTATTATTATTATGAATAGAGGAAAGAAGATTTTAAAAAATAAATTCTGAAAATGAAAAGGAAAAAAAAAGAAGGGAAAAAAAAAGAAATGCAGAAACGGGAAAGAAAGAAAGGAAGAAAGAGGAAGAGGGAGCCAGCGACTGCCGGTCGGCCTAGCACCGCCACCGCCTACAATGCGCCTACCGATCGACGACTGGTCCTCCAGTGAGCTCAGTAATGGCAGTACGATCACAAGGTTCCGTCACAAACAGCCGGAAACGCAGATGGAAGTTTTGAAGGCGTTGTGGTGCCACTGTTCACCGTTCGCTTCGAATTCATTTTCCAGCGTGCTCCAACGTCGAATGGGAGATCTGAGGACACCGATCAACTCCTCTCTTCAAGGGCTTTCTTTTGACATAAGCTTTTTCGCCGGTTAACACCGTTTTCTAGTGACCCAAGACAACAGACGACAGCAGCTTCCGATGTAGATCCCGGCCACTCCGGTGATCGGACGGTGGGTTTGAGACCTGATCTGGACTCCTCTCGATGAGAACTTTCTGATGATGTAGGCCTTGCTGCCGATCTATAGTCGGAACGAAAGTCGTGTACAAATTGCAATTCGGATTTTTACTTTTTCCGACTACTTCTAGCGGTTTTCCGTCGAGTTTGATGGTCAATTCTTAATCCTTACTTCCTTAGCTTTCGTTTGACGTAGAGATTGCTTGAATTGGATACCGAAGTTGAAACTTGTGTTTTCCGGTGATTGCCAATCCGGTTTTTGGCAATTTCTGGCCAAACGGCCGGTAGTCCATTAGATTTGATCACATATTTGGAAACGAGACTTTGAGATGAATCTGGACATATATTTTGTATAAAATTTGGATGCCATTTACGATTCCCGGCGATGGAATATTCTGTCGTCGGTGACCGGAATATTCCATCCGGCGACCGATTTTCCAGCAGTACTTATTCGGCATCGTTTCGACGCCCTGAACCTAAATATGAAATTCGTTTGTCAAACCAGGATTACGAATTACCAGAACTTCAAATATCGCAAATTTAATTAATAAATTTATTAAATAATGACATTTATCTAAATTGAGATTTATATTAAAATTAATGGAATTTGAATATAAATAATCGATGTCATATTTTGAATAAATTGTCGACGTCAAGTAATTATTTAATTAGAAAAATATTAAGATAAATGTAATGGTGAAAGTTATAAGATAATAACTGGACAAATAAAAATAAAAATATAAAGTAGAAACGAATGAGGGATTAATTTAATTATAATTTAATCAACTAGATAGCATTGGGGAATAGTCAGAACATAGAAGTATAAGAGGAATGCGTTGCATCGAGACGACATGACAGGTTTAATACTTTACTCATACTCACTTATTTGCTGTGATATTTGAATTGCTATGTGATATGGTAAATGCTCATTATTTGTGTATGTAAGTGGAATTGTGTTCTGTTTACGTTTATTTAAGTAAAGTACCCACTAAGCTCAAAGTTCAGGAAGTTTAGTGTTTGCTAAACTTGTAGGTGTCAGAAGCAGAAGTCAAAAAAGAACCAGTAGTGCAGAGTGATATCAGAAGCTGACCAGGTCATAGTGTGGCATATACTGAAGAAATATAAAAGTGAATAATTATGAAATTGTAATTGTAATTTAATATATTGTAATTTATTAATGTAGTTATCATTTAAAAGAAAAAAAAGTTCAGAGTATCATTGAAGGACACATGTGACACCTCAGTTTGTCTTACTCGTAAGGCAGATTTGGGGTGTTACACTTAGGTTCAAGATCCTCGTCTTCTTTTACAATATCTAGCGCCACATTATATGCAAATATTTCATCGACATTTACTTGACTTCGATTTCATCTTTGACCAGACATGACATAATTTATTGAGATCTCATCATTTTCATTGTTTTTAGGTACCTGAGTTTCTTCTAGAAACTTTTCCATAGTGTCAAGTGTCTTAGGCAAAGTTTACTCTTCAAGAGCATTTTCTCCAGAAATTTGGCCATTTTGAATATTTGCTCCTTTTCTTTTTCTAGAATTTTTATTCTTGGAACCGATTGGTCTATCACGCTTCTGGCGTGCAGTAGACTCATTAGCTTGGGCAATTTGTCCTTCAGGGACTTCAATTCTAACAGGAGCATTTTCAGTTGGAATATAAGATTTATTACTCGTTTTGGATTAGTAAATAAATCTGGCAATTGATTGGCTACATTTTATAAATGAATTATCTTTTGAACTTCTAATTCACATTGTCCAGTGCGAGGATCCATATGAGATAATGATAATTTTTTTCCAACTAATATGTTTTTCCAACTGTTTATTCTCTCCCCCTAATGTTGGGAAAACTAACTCATCAAAATGACAGTCAGCAAATATGGCCGTAAACAAATCTCCAGTTAAAGGTTCTAAATATTTAATTATTGATAGAGATTCGTACCCAACATATATTCCTAATCTCCTTTGAGGATCCATCTTTGTGCATTGTGGTGGAGCAATTGGAACATAAACCGCACATCTAAAAATTCGAAGATGGGAAAGATTTGGTTCCTGACCCAAAACCAATTGTAAAGGGGAGAATTTATGATAATTTGTTGGCCTGATGCGAATAAGTGAAGCGGCATGTAATATAGCATGTCCCCAAGCAGAAATAGGAAGTTTTGTTTTCATTAACAATGACATTGCAATTAATTGCAATCGTTTAATAAATGATTCTGCCATACCATTTTGAGTGTGAACATGAGAAACAGGATGTTCAACTTTTATTCCAATTGACAGGCAGTAATCATTAAAGGCCCAAGATGTAAATTCACCAGCATTATCCAAACGAATTGTTTTAAGAGAATTATCTGGAAATTGAGTTCTTAAATGAATTATTTGAGCAAGCAGTCTTAAAATGCAATGTTTCAAGTTAATAATAAGCAAACATGTGACCATCTTGTAGATGCATCAATTAAGACCATAAAATATCTGAATGGTCTACAAGATGGATGAATTGGTCCACAAATATCTCTATGTATACATTCTAAGAATGCTGGTGATTCAATATGGATTTTACTAGGCGAAGGCCTAATAATCAACTTTCCTTGAGAACAAGCTGGACAAGTAAATTCATTTGATTGAAGAATCTTTTTATTCCTCAGTGGATGTCCACACGATGATTCTATAATTTTTCGCATCATAATTGATCCAGGATGACCCAATCGGTCATGCCAAATAATAAACTCACTTGAATTAGTAAACTTCTAGTTTACAACCACATTAATTTCAATTGTGCAAATATTAGTATAGTGTAAGCCAGAGGATACTGCAGGTAATTCCTCTAATACATATTTTTTATTCGATATGGTAATTGTAATACAAAGAAATTCTTTAGTGTCCATATTTTTTGTCTCAATATGATATCCGTTTAGGCGAATATCTCTAAAGCTCAATAAATTTCTATGAGATAATGGGGAATATAACGCATTATTAATAATAATAAGTGTTCCCCTTGGAAGCATTATACTTGCTATTCCGGAGCCTTTAATAATTATTTTCCTTCCAGATATAGTATGGACAAATTCATTACCCATTTTCAATCGGGAAAAATATTTCATATCTTTAAGAATCGTGTGCGTTGATGCACTATCAGCAATACACATATCTAAATTTACTTTTCTCATTAAGATTTGTGTAGCATCCATAATTTCTTCAAAAAAAAAAAAAGAAAAATAACAAACTAAAAAAATATTATGATAAACTTAAAATCAACCCATAAAAATCCAATACAAAAATATGAAAGAAATATTCATAAATAAAAGTCTCTTTAAAAAAATAAAGCTAAAATAAATAAATAAACAAATAAAATAAACAACATTCAAAATAAATTTAGACATCATTAACTTCATTGCCAACTAAATGACCAATTTTGCCATTTGGGTCCGAAAAGAAATCAGCAACATCTAGATGGGTGACTTCAATTGCAGTATCATCTAGCCCATCATTGAAGGAAAAATTTGTTCAATATTTTTTCTTCCCTTTTTCAGTGATGCTTGATAAAGATTAACGAGATGCTTCGGCGTACGACATGTACGTGACCAATGTCCTTTTCCACCACATCGATGACAAATATTATCAGAATATGGATTAGATCCAGTATTCTCATTAGTTCTTTTTCTCTTATTATCTTTCCCATTTTTGTGGTATGACATATTTCTATGATCACCACGATTGCTATTGCGATTGCCACGATAGTTATTTCGACCACGACCTCATCCACGACGATTATATTCTTGTCTATGCCCATATGAAATTGCATTCGCTTCAGGGAGTGCCGCAGATTTATTTAAGCGGGCTTCATTTCCATTCACTTCAGGGAATGGAGCAGATCCAGTTGGGCGAGCTTCATGATTTCTCATCAATAATTTATTATTTTGCTCAGCCACAAGAAAATAAGCGACTAGATCAGAATACTTTTTAAAGCTCTTTTCACGATATTGTTGTTATAAAACAACATTTGAAGCATGGAAAGTAGATAATGTTTTCTTTAATAGGTCATGATCAGTAATATTTTCTCCATATAATCTTAGCTGAGAGCTAATTCTAAAAAGGGCAGAATTAAATTCACTTACAGATTTAAAATCCTACAATCGCAAATGCATCCACTCATAACGAGTTTTTGAGAGAATAACAGTTTTTTTGGTGATCATACATTTCTTTTAAATTGTTCCAAAGAACATAAGGATCTTTGACTGTCAAATATTCAGTTTTCAATCTCTCATAGATATGGTGGCAAAGGAAAATCATCGCTTTAGCGCGATCTTGATTTGATGCTTGATTTCCTTCCTTAATAGTGTCACCAAGATCCCTAGCATCCAAATGGATTTTAGCATCCAAAATCCATGATAAATAATTCTTGACCGAAATATCAAGGGTTGCAAACTCAAGGTTCGCAATATTTGATATACTAAAAAAAATAAATATAATATTCTTATATTAGTTGATTTTATAATCTAGAAACATAATATATAGAAAAGCATAAAATGAAATTAAAAAAAAACGTATGAATGTTATGATTACAAAATAAATATATCTAAGCTCAATAAAACAGATTACAATGATCTATAGTTTAATCGAGCCTCACTGATATGAGATATATATATATATATATAAACAAGAAAAAGAAAAAACATCAAAATTGATTTCCAGTAAATCATATACTATTATCATTAAAAAAAGAGAAATTTACAATTATCTCCCTATATTTTATCCAAATCTACATTATTCTCCCTGCGGTTTTTGAAATGGACAAAAACATCCTTACTTTATTGTTCCGTTAACATTTTCCTTCTTCTGGCAATTTTTTCTATTAAATTAATAGTTAAAAGATCAAAATATAATTTTTTCAGGTCATTTTGTAAAAACTCAAGAATTGAAGGATTGTTTTCAAACTTTGGTCTTCTTCAACCTTTTCCAACCCTCCTTTCCGCCCATTCTCTTATTTACAAACATTCTCCGCCGCCTCCTTGATCACCACCACCACCACCACCACTCTTTAAATCCACCCACCAATCGGGGCCACCGTCTCCAACCTTCATCATCATCTTTGTTATGGGAGTACAACCACCAACCACCAGATCCTCTATCAACAGCTTCGTCTGCCACACACTGAACCACTGCTAACCTTCACTATTGAACGAAACCCTTACGTCGGCCCACCCTTTTGCTTTGTTGCAAACCACGACCCACCAGTAGCCATCAAATGTTGATTCCTCTGACTTCAAGAACTAATCGATCACCATTCAAGCTAAGCCACCACTGTACCTTTCCTTTTCATTCAAGCTGAGCCACCACCATCCAATCTCTTCTCCTTCCTTGAATAGCCAGCTCGCCGTCATAGCTTTTCAGAAAATTGATAATTTTTCTCAGTCTATTTCGAGACCCAAAACGAAGATCCAGCCTGTTGGAGGTGAGCTAACGTCGGTCTGAGACCTTTGCACCGCCCGCCGGCAATGGCACTGATGTTCGAATCGATCTGGCTACTCTTGTTCATCGTGTTCTTCATTGTTTATATTTTTGTCTAGAAATCATTTCTTTTGTAGTATAAATTAACAAATCAATTTGCTTGGTGTTGGTGTTAAAGTTCTGCTACTAGTTTTGATACAGGTTCAAGTTTTATTGAGATTTTGATGAATTCGTGTTTAAGTTTTGTTTCCGGTTGTGTCTGATTTCGAACTGTGTGGTGGTGATGTTGATGGCGGTGGCGGCGACGATGGTGGTGCTGGGGTGAGTGTGGCAGTGGTGGCCGGCGATGGTGGCCAGCGTCAGCAGAGGAGTCATGCTGCTGTTCAAGGAAGAAGAAGAAGGCAACTCTATGTTTAGTCCTTCAATTCTTGAGTTTTCACGAAATGGCCTGTAAAAATTACATTTTAATCATTTAACCGTTAATTTAACAGAAAAAATTGTTAGAAGGAGGAAAATGTTAACGGAACAATAAAATAAGGATGTTTTTGTCCATTTCAAAAACTGTAGGGAGAATAATGTAGATTTGGATAAAACATAGAGAAGTAATTGTAAATTTCCCTTAAAAAAACGAATCTACCATTGTTTTTTAAATCCAACACAACAAGAAAAAATAAACGATTTTGTTTGTAAATATATATATACACAACACCAGATCTATAAACACATGTAGAGCAACGATCAAGTTTTTGACAATAAGAGCTCAATAACAAAATTGAAAGGTCTACTACTAAATTAAAAATAAAGGAGCCCACTTTTAAATTAACAGAAAATCAAAAGCAAAGTGAAGATAGAAAAAGTAACTAACAATATTATTTTAATAAATGATTTCACATGGCAATTATAAACAATGTTTTGAAAAAGTTACAGCCTTACTGTAATGAAAAGTTGCAAACAAGATTTATAATAATAGTTTAAATAATAAATCAAAATCAATCAAGCTATCAGACCAATATATAAAGGAAGATTCGTTGTTACCTTTAAATCAAAGAATTATGTCGGATGAAAATCAAACCAATCGTGCTGATAACATGTTGTGAACATAAAGAGACAAGAAAAAGGCATGAGAAAGAAGAGAGTAAAATAAGAGAGTCTGTAATATTTTATCGTAGTATTCAACTGATGGGAGCTCCTCTATTTATAGAGGAGAAACCCTAATACAAATAAGAAAGGGGATCAAAGGACATCAATTTATTTATAACAGATTTCATTTTTTGTTTTAATTGTCATTAGATCATTTTTTAGAGGCATTTGCTTCAGTTTTTTAAATCAAACTGATTTTGCTTATTTCACTTATTAACGTATACTGTAATTGTTTTATTTTTTTTCACCTCTATTTAAATAAAAAATACAATTTTTATATTTATTTTTTAATTTAATCTAATATATTCTAAAACTATTTTAGTGTATTTTTATAAAAAGTTCATTGAAAAATTACTTGCAATGAGCACTTAGTAGGAATATGATTGGCCAAATGCATATTTTGCCCCTGTAGTATGTATGAAAAATCTAGTGGCCCCTAATCTTTCATTTAAACCATTTTGTCCCTTGAACTTTATCAAAGTGAACCGATTTGTATTCCTCTCCATGCTAACGTGTGGTGCATGTAGTTTAAACATTTAATTGGAGCGTGTGGAGACCAAAACAAAGTTTAAAAAATCGATTTGCCCTTTAACGTTTGATAAAAAATCAATTTGCCCTTGAAACAACAATAACATTAGTTTACTTGTCAACAATGGTCAGACGATAACTTTGAGGCCCTTTTTTAGTTACTCTCATCAAGACCGATCTGTTGGCATAATAAGGTATGGTCAGGTTTATGCCTATTTCTAATGACTAAGAGCAAATTGTTGGGAAAGATGACAAAAATAAATAGCCAATAAATAAATATGGCACTCCCAGGATCTAACTTTTTTCAGTCTTGTGTAAATAAAATAGGCAAAAAATAATTATGTATATTTCATTAAGGAAAAATTAATCAGAATACAATAATAATCTCACCAAACAATGATGGCTAAATTCTCTCTTGGTTTTATCTCTCAAGAGGTTTTTCTCTCTCTCTCTCTCTTAGAGGCTTTCTTATCTCTCAAAAACTTTATATGTTTTTAGTTTCTTCTGAGATGATTTTCAATTGAAAAATTATCCTATTTATACTAAATACATACTAAAATTAGTTTAACTAATTTTTCTTGTTTCCTTTCAATTTTTCCTTTTATTAACAATTTCTGTTTCCTTCTTTTTCTCTTTTCTTTCTTTTCTCTTTTATTTTCTATTTTTATTTTTTTTTCTTTTTCTTTTCCTCCAATTAAGGAGGATTTCTTATCACAAATCAGTCATAACTTTCTTTTTAATTTTTCGGCCAACCCTGAATCATCCATCAATATTAAATCTAGATTTCGACTCCTCACAAAAAGATATTTGATTTGGTATACTCATTTACTTGTTCTCGTGCAAAAAATGGAGATAGGTGTCTGGTGGACGAAGTGAAGAGGGGCAAATCGGATTTTTTCTTTTGCAAAGTTTAGAGGGCAAATTGGCTTAAGTTTTTCCGCAAAAAATTTAAATTCAACGGCATATAAAAGGAGGAACTGAGCTCTTATACGATTAACCGCAGCTAAAAATAGCTTACATCATCTGCCTCAATTGAATAATTTATCCGCTCCATTATATGTTTTCTTCACTATATATGCTATCAACCACTTGATTGATTACCTTGGTGATTAAATTTTTATTTTATAGTTAGATAAGATATGAAATAAAATAACAATCTATTAAATAACAGGAATTGCTAAACCTATCGCAAAGATTAAAATAGCATATGGATAAGATAAAAAAATATCAAAATCTATCTACGTGTGTAAGGAACAACTTAGAAAGGTAGCAATGTAATAATGACGTTATAGTGATGCTATTGCACGCTATCTTCACATAAATGACAAATTTCTTCAATCAATTTTTATTGGAAAACTTCATTTTTCAATTGTATAGTATCTTTTTCACCCAATAAATGAAAAATACAAAAAATCTAAGTCCAACCCACCAGATATTTTTAATTTATAACATGAAGATGTTAAGTGAAAATATCTTGACTAATTATAGAAGTATAGATCCAAATATCAATGGCAAGTAATCCTTCTTATGACTTGAGAAAAGTCTTAAAAATCAGTAATGTAAATTGTTCAACCGTTTGCCAGAAAATTATTAATAGCTAATTATAATGCAAATGATCAATTTCTTATCTTTAATTTGGAAAAATAATAAGGTTAATTACAGCATTTGATTAAGTTATATAATTAGATGGGTAATGGTGAAGTGAAATCGTCAATGGTTCCAATGTCTAAGCAAAGAAAATGATTGGACGATTAGAAAGAGGTCATGCATCAAAATCTGGCACTTTTCCTTTCTGCTAAACAATCTTTAGTTCTTAATTTTGATAAGCATGCCATCTCAATCTCAAACTAATTGTGTGCCACTTAATCTTCTTGCTTAGTTTTGTGCGATGAAAAGTTGGGACCTAAATTTAATCTTCCAAAACACATTACGTATAGTGATTGACGAATATTTCTAAGAGGCGGATTACTCTCCATTATGCAATCAACGAAGAGTATGACCAACTGGGTGCAGTCCACTGTTCTTGTTCACCGTTAAACCTTCCCATAAATCAATAAAAAAAGAAAAAGAAAAAGGATGGCCATGTCACATTATTTTAGCACTTTGCTTTCCATGTTCATCCAAAACATTCAATTAAAAATATGTACGATTCGTCAAGGCTGATAGCTACCAAAATTAATCAAATATACGGAGACCATAACATTAATAAAGTTTTGTACCTTTTATCTAAACATATATAGTTACATTAAAGAAAATAAATATGCACGATCGTATTCGTACATTGAAATTTGTGTTAGTTAGACTATAATCTTTTGATAAAATATGAGTGAAGATGTTGAAACGTTCGAAATTAGTGCACTCTTTGATCGTACATTCTAATTCATAAATGTTTGAAACAATTTTTCAGCCATTTTGAAAAAAGATCGTTGCAGCAAAGAGGTGGTTTCAAGCGATTTTCATTGGAAAATTTTTTCAATAATATTCAATACCAAAAAATAAAAATATGTACATAAAAGTTAATATATATACAAGTCAATAAAAGTCAATATCAGTAATTAAAAATAGGTAACTAAAAGTTAATAAATATATATATACGTCAATAAACGTTAATACAAGCACGTAAAAATTGGTAAATAAATATTAATAATTGTATATACAAGTTAATAAAGGTAAATAAACATTCAAATTGAAATGTAAATACTATATTAAAAAAAAAATGTAAATACAAATCAATAAAGTATTTCCGGACACAACAATATCTTCTACTCAAGATTGAGGACTTTTTTGTAAAATGTCTCAATCTTCTACCTTAGACTTAAGAATCCAATTAAAATTTGTCACCAATCACTAGAAAAATTCTAACAGTGACAAAAACTCATAAACTCTATACAATTAGAAAGTTATTACTTCTTAAATTTTAAATATGGTTTTACTTCCTATTGACTCGACCATATTAATCCGAAAAATGCAAAAAAGGGACTAGCAACAACAAAAGAGATGAATGACGATCCCCTTTTCTCTGTGATGAATGGTGCCAACCTCGGTTTCAAAACAAAAGGTAAAAAATAAAGATTATAAAACCATAGGTAAAAAATTAAAAGAGGATGAACCACGATCTCCTTGTCTTTATCAACTTAGTTTTCAATTAAAATTAAAATTATTGAATTAAAGGTAAAACTTTAAATATAATTTCTCCAAAATAAGAGACTGGCAAAGAAGTTGTAAAATGTCAAATTACTACTCTCTTCGTCAGTTCCAACTGTGGGTGGGCAACCATTGTTAACTATGACCAAAACTGTCCCTATTCAACCCTTCAATCCGACCTTAACCGTGGAAAAGTGGGTCGGTTCAAGTTCACACTCAAAATAAATATTTTTCCTACCAAGTAAGTTTGCCCATTTCCCATTTATTAGGGCATTGAGTGTGAACTGCGGAATTTAAGAAGAAAACAAATTTGAAAACTTGCATATTGTTGTCATTTGAAATTGTAGAAAAGTAAATACATCAACTTAATTAATACCGACCTTGAAATCCATGACAAAAATAGGTTTAATGGTCAAATCAAAATCTTACTGTGTTTTACACAAACATTATTTGAAAAAAGTCCCAAAATGCATTCCTGATTTATATATTTCTTCCTTCTGCCAACACCGACACCAATGAAATATTGATATATAACTCTCGTCTTCTTGCTACGAAGTAACTTGAAAGAAAAGAGAAAAAAAAAAACAACCTTAGAATCATATTTTACTAAATTGTCTTAATTATATTTATGTAAATTTATATAATTATTAATTTATGATATTAATGGGATAATGGTATTTTAAAAATATATTATCTTATTTAAATTTGTTAAATTTTCAATTGGCCCATGTCAGAAAAAAAAATTATCTTAGAGAGTTTATTAATTTACCGAATATCAATTTAAAGAGTTTCCACTGTATACCAAATATATGTCATTATATATACAAATATATATACTAAAATGTGTTATTTAGTTAATTATTTATCTCTTATAAAATAATATCGAAAATATTATTTACTTATTTGGCCCAAAAAAGATTTGCAAAATTTATATTTGATCTAGAAAATATCTCTTATACAAATATATATATGCTGTAGTCTTATGTGTGGATTGACATATTCAAAATTGCAGGGAAGTCTCTTGCAATTTGCAATGACTATTCCATAACAACCCATACTTTAAAATAATAATAATAATAATAATAATAATAATAAACCATAGAGTTGAGGGTCTATCCTATTAATTAGTGCCATGTGTTATGACACCTATTTGTTACGAGTTTGAATCCCCATCCAAACGTGTGTTGATAGGAGAGGGCCAGACTTTATTACATGGCATAGATTAAATCTTTCTATTGAATTAATAATAATAATAATAATAAACCATAATAATAATTGTAATTATAAAAACCAAAATAATGATATAGGAATTAATTTGATAAAAAATATTTTTTTTATTTCTTTCACCCTACGCATCATTCCGTATTAAGTGGTGTAAAAAAAAAAATTACTTCCTTTGTTGTATTAATAATATAAAAAAAAAGTCAAAATTTTATGTCTATAATTAATTAAGGGGTCTTTTAAACTAATTGTTTCAATTTTAGCACTGACATGAAACTAAAGTTAAAAACTACTAATGCAAGTAATCCTCAATACTAAACATTCTTTTTATTTTTTTTTTTTAAATATCAAACTAAAATTGACTTTTTACTTTTCTTATGAGTCCCAGAACTACTTCTTTCTAAAAGAAAAAAGTTAATCTGGTTAACTAGAATTAAAAAAATCGATAAAATAATTATGAATTATTTAAGAATTAAATTAAAATTTGAGATAGTCTATTAGAGTTCCAGATCATATTCAAAGAATTTTAATTATATTTTTAAATATAGACTTGATTTATACATAAAATAATTGAACATATTATTTTACATCAGGTATAAATTTATCATTTAACATTAAAATTTGTACTGAAGTTAAGGGCCAAACCTAGTAGTTGGTGTACTATATTGTGACCTATTGATCATGAGTTTAAATCTCCATCAGAGTTGATGTGTGTTGATATGAGAGGGTCACCACCTATTGTATAGCACATGGGTTAAATCCCTATGTTTAATAAAAAAAAAAATTAAAATTTATTCTTTAAAATCTACTGATTATGATCTGATACTTTACTGTAATTTAGAAGAAATTTTAATTTAATTTTTAATTATTTTTTAATTATTTTATTAATATTTATATTTTAGTTAATAAAGTTTTTTTCTGAGAATTTTTTAGTTAATGAAGTTAACAGTTAATATCATTGCTTTAATAAAAGTTATGAAATGAGGAATTTTGAATGATATAATTTAAACATTCCATATAATCTCTATCGTTTGTTATGAAAAAATGGATAGTAATCTATGGAATATGTAGATTCCATCACAGTTCAAATCTCTATTTTAGATGAAAGAGAAATATCACATATAAGGTGAGATTTCACCAATTCTACTATTTTTTATTTATGACGGAATTAAAATAATAATTATATATTTTTTTTATATATCTCTAAATTCATGTATTTAACGAGAAAAAAAAAAATTATATTGTAGTATACTTATCATTATATATCAATAAAAAGTAATAAATACAGTAAGTTCCCAAGTTGTTATTTCTTTTCCATTCTTGGAATTTAATAAAAAAAATACTTAATATTTTCCTTTTTTTTTTTTTCATAGATGTACATATGCATACAACTCACATATTAAAAGGAAGCAGAAAATTTCTATTTGTTTTTTACGATAATGGTGCTCGAACACGTCATCACTTCGACACCTCACTTGATCCTTTTCGCTGCACCATCCCAGCCCCCTTTTTCTACTCTTCACATTCTGAAAAGTATTTTATGTATAATGTATGTAATAAATACTACTAACATTTAAATGAAGGGTATATTAATTTTTTTACTAAACAAATTTTATATTTCCAATGTATATAATAATTTTCTCAATAGTAGAGAAAACGTAACTGAAACACTTATTTTAAAATAGAATGAGTATTTTATTAATATATATATATATATATATATATATAAAAGTCAAATTTTCTTTCATTACAGTTCTTTTGAACTAATGGTCTTAAGTTTTAGCCCTGAGATAAAACTAAATAAGTTAAAAACTAATACAAGTAATCCTCATTTTCTAAACATTCTCTTACTTAATGTTTAAATAGTAAAATAAAAGAAATTTAAAATTGACTTTAGTTTAAAAGAAATAAATGACGAATAAGAAACGTTCTTGTACACTTAATGTTTAAAGGATTTCTCTATAAAAGTTATTACTTCTTTTTAAGTTATTAGATAACTTTTATATATTAGTTCATTCGTTCGATTTACATAAAGAAATGGATAAAAAATCATCTTAATTAAAGAAAAATCAATAAATCGTCTTTAAAACTTCTACAGTATAATTAATGGAGAAATCAACTTAATTTTATAATTTAGTTTAATATGTAGACATTAAATTTCATTAAAAACATTATAATAATTTTATTTTTTCCGTCAAAAAAAAATTTACTCATCTTTATTTTCCTTAAATAAATTCAATAAATTGCAGTACAATTTTTTTATATATCATAAATATAACTTATGGACCCGAATACATAGAGATTCAAACTCTGTTTATTTGGACATAAGGGTAGATTGTAAATTGTGGTACACTTATCATGAGATATAATAATAATAATAATAATACAGATACTACCTGTAATTAACTATATATAAAAAAAAAAACCTTAAAAAAATCTCATGAGTGTGGCTCCCACAGACAGAGTCACAGATGATCAACTTCTTAATGATACTTAATTCAAACTCATATAATTAATTAAGATTACAAAAAACATTAAAAAAAATAATAATTATTATTTTTCTTAGAAATGAAAATCTCACCAAAACTTATAAAATAATTTAGCGTGACCAAATTGAAAAAGAAAGAGAGATATTGACAATTTAGGAGCAAATATTCTTGATTTTTCAATAAAATCTTACATAAGACAATAAAAAATCAAAATAAAGAACTTTATATAAACCCCCATACTCTCATCCTCAACCTAGCAACATTTGAAGTTGCAGCCTTTCAAAAAATACACAAACACAAAAATGAAACCCACCATGGATTCAGTTATCGAATCTCTAAAAGACCCATTAACCTTTACCCTTTCCTTAATAATTCCTTCACTACTACTTCTACGTTTAATATCAAAACTTCGCCGGCGATTACCATATCCACCGGGACCAAAAGGATTGCCCATAATTGGCAACATGCTAATGATGGATCAATTAACCCACCGTGGATTAGCAAAATTAGCAAGACAATACGGCGGACTTTTTCATCTTCGTATGGGAAACATCCACATGATGGCAGTTTCGTCGCCGGAAATTGCTAAACAAGTGTTACAAGTACATGATCACATATTTTCAAATCGACCAGCAACTATCGCCATAAGTTACCTTACGTATGATCGAGCTGATATGGCTTTTGCTCATTATGGACCGTTTTGGAGACAAATGAGAAAGATATGTGTAATGAAGCTTTTTAGTAGAAAAAGAGCGGAATCATGGGAATCAGTAAAAGACGAAGTTGACTCTATGGTAAAAACTGTTGTTTCTCATAAAGGGGAAGCAGTAAATGTTGGTGAATTAATTTTTACTTTAACTATGAATATTACTTACAGAGCAGCCTTTGGGTCAAAAATTGAAGGTAAAGACGAATTTATAAGTATTTTGCAAGAGTTTTCAAAGCTATTTGGTGCTTTTAACATTGCTGATTTTATTCCTTGGCTGGGTTGGATTGATCCACAAGGTTTAAATACTAGACTTGTAAATGCTCGTAAAGCACTTGATAGATTTATTGATAAAATTATGGATGACCATATGGTTAAAAGATCACAAGGTCTTGTTTCTGATGAAGATTCAGATATGGTTGATGAGCTGCTTGCTTTTTATAGTGATGAAGCTCAAGTTAATGAATCTGATGATTTGCAAAATTCTATTAAACTCACTCGTGACAATATTAAAGCTATCATTATGGTAAGTTTTTTTTTTTTTCTCTCTTACTCTTTTATTTTTATGATTATTTTACAAAATTTTCGAATTCCAACTTCATAATATGGTATCTTTGTGTCCATCTTTCAATCTCATGTCAAGATTTTCTTGGCTATTTTAGCTTTTAGTCTCTTTTATCCTTATAAATTTTAGTATACTGTCCAAAATTTTTTACCTTTTTAAGAAAATAATTATATTACTAATATATTGCAGAAAAATAACGATACGTAACTATTAAGATTTTTTGCTAGCATTTAATTACTTGAATATAATAAATAGGGTTATACTCAAAACACGGTGGTGCGATTTGCGTAAATTTTTTTTTTTCCATCCTAACAAACTTGAAAAAAAATATAATTTTATAATATTTGTGCAAATAGTAGGTTTTTATATCTTTTAAATGGAAAAATAGTAATAATTTTTTTGTTTAAGAAATTAATATTAAAAAATAAATTAAAATTTTTAATAATTTTTGCTATAATTTTGAATTAATATATAATATAATCTATCTAAAATTTAATTAAATCTTTAAATATTTTATGAATACATTTGTTGAACTAAGTTTAATTCCAACCATCCAACATTATCATTCACTACCTCTACTTGAAACGTAATGATAATAAGGACGTAACTCATGAAAGAATTTAAAATTTCTACTAAAATCTCAAACAACTCATGATTTCATCAAACCAACCATGTGATTAGTCAAAATTTTCTAATTGTAATGAGTTTTTAATTTAAAAACAGATATACATAATTTTAGAAACAAACACGTTTCCTTAAATTTATAGAATTATTCTTATAAAAGTAATTGCCGAATTGATTGATTTCTTGTTAGTTTGGTGAGCTAAGAAAAGTTCTAATTTTTTCATTTCCAATGCAACGTGTGTAATGCAGGACGTAATGTTTGGTGGGACAGAGACGGTTGCGTCGGCAATAGAATGGGCTCTGACGGAGCTGATGAAAAGCCCAGAAGATATGAAGAAAGTTCAACAAGAACTGGCGGAGGTGGTCGGACTAGAGCGGCGCGTGAAGGAGAGTGACTTTGACAAGTTGACTTTTCTTAAGTGCACACTTAAAGAGACTCTTAGACTTCACCCACCAATTCCACTTCTTTTGCATGAGACTTCCGCTGACTCTGAGGTTGCCGGATATTATATTCCGGCGAAGTCTCGGGTTATGATTAATGCATTTGCTATTGGAAGGGATAAGAATTCATGGGAAGATCCTGATACATTTCGTCCTTCAAGGTTCTTGAAAGAAGGTGTACCTGATTTTAAAGGAAGCAATTTTGAATTCATTCCATTTGGGTCGGGTCGAAGATCTTGCCCCGGTATGCAACTCGGACTCCATGCTCTTGATTTGGCTGTGGCTCATCTTCTTCATTGTTTTAAATGGGATTTGCCGGATGGGATGAAACCAAGTGAAATGGATATGGATGATATTTTCGGGTTGACCGCTCCACGAGCGACCCGACTTGTTGCTGTCCCTTCCCCACGTTTAATATGCCCTCTTTAAACGAAAAAAATGTCAAAAGGAACAAAATGAAATAAATCAGCGGAACTTATATATACAAGAATTGAAAGAAATTAAAAAACAAATGGATAGTTTTTGTCTTTTTAGTATATAAGAATATGTCATGTATTGGAGGAAAGGCAAAATGGAGAATAAAAATTGAAGAGTTAGGAAAATAGGGGGGAATTTGAAGTTCTTCTTTGTTCATAAGACTTTTCTTTTTTATTTTTTGTTTTTCATATTATTTTTCCTTTTTGTGTTCAAATTTAAATAAAGCCTGTAAAGAAATTTGATGTTGTTGAACAAAAGCAAAATTAAACACTTCCTTCAAGGGAGGAATGTGCATGTTTTTGTATACATTATGAGTTGCTTTTGCTTTCTAGCTTAACCATGCATTTGGGTAGGGAAAAGTTGGATAAGTATAGTTCTCCACCCACACAACATATCAACAACAACAACAATCTTTCTAACTTAGAATTATTTACCTACCCAAAAAGGGAAACTACGTGTGTCAATTTCCTTAGAGAATTAATAGTTGGTGCATCAATTTTAACATTTGCGAACTTCGAGAGAAAAACAATGAAAATTTAGAGATGTAAGATCTCATATCGGATATTACTGAGATTTGATATAATATACTATATAAGTTAGATCATCGAACTACATAGTAAATTTGGGTTAATCATTTTAGGTTAGTTAGGTATCTCATTTTAAAGGTTTGTGCGATCAAAATCTGGTATAACTGCACATCGGTCACGGTCTCCAGATTGAGTCGCGACAAGAGATGAATTTATATATTAGATAATAAATAAATTATCTTTTAAAAGAGGTTGGTTAATGAAAATGAAATCCACATTTTTAAGATTATACAGGAAAAAGATATGGAATTAGCAACTAAATCAAATGGTCATATAATTCTGAATTAAAAACTTTTCAAATATCCAAAATACCACTTTTAGATTTTTTTTTTTTTTTCTTTTAAAAAAGATAGCTATCATATATAAATCAGCTCAACCTAGCACCTTCAGTGCTCTTATTCTACCTTAATTATTATTGTTGGATCCTTAATTGGCTATTTTTTTATATCTAAGATATGTATCACAATTATGTTTTGAAAATAAAATACAGGTAAAGTAGTAAATTAATAAACTTAAATTTAAACAAAATATTGAGATTAATAAATTTAAAATATTTTTCAGATTTTATTAATCTCAAATATGAAGTTTAATTAATTTTTTAGTTATATAATAACCCAAAATAAAGAATTAAAATTTATTATCGTCAAAGTCCATATATCATAATACACACATGGACTTATAAATGAATGAATGATGAACTCATCTTTCGCATAATGAATTAGTTTATGCTAAAATCACATCTCATTCGATTATAATTCATCATAATTCTTATCATTAGTTGACACATAATTACATTTTTAACAACTATTAAATTAAATTATGGTAATCTTATCTAAGTTGCAATTTGATATATTTATCATTTGCATAAAATCAAATCAATGAATGAAGGATAAGAAGAATTATATATTGAGTAGTAGGTGAAAGCCCTGAAAGCAAAAATCCAAATTAAAAATACGTGAAGATGTGACAATTAGTAATGGATATCCTCTCAAGGAAAGATATTTTATATCTTTTGGTGAGCATTGAAAGGGAGGTGAGGCCTTTCTTGCATTTTATTTCCGCATATTAATGATAAGAAACTAACACTATGATTGTGGGGTATGTATGTCTTATCATTTTGTGTAAAATTATGAACAAAAAATTTTATATAGAGCAATTTGTTCGAGAGATAGTAAAACTTGAACTATCGGTTAGTATAAATATTATTTGGAGATAGTAAAACTTGAACTATTGGTTAGTATAAATATTATTGCATACCGTCTTTCATTCAATTTTTCTATTTATTCCAAAGCCGCACTCAATTGTTAAAACAAGTTTTGGTTGTAACATTAAGTAGATTTCATTTCATTTCATCAAACCTTATATGCCCTTTCACTTTATCTTAAATCATCAACAACATTTGATTTGGACACCAATTAATTCATTGATCCTTTCCTGCTGCCCTACACCCAAAATAGAACCCCACCAATATCTCAACTTTCCTTCTGTACCTCGCATATCTACATAGTTTCAAAAATGAACACATGGCTCCAATGCTTTGCTAGGATCATGTGGTCATTTCCACACTACACTTCTCGTTCGAGTATTTCAAGACAGCTAGAATTTCAATTTTTTTTTTTTTTGACTTGTACGGTAGCTCCAATGCTTTGCTAGGATCATGCGGTCATTTCTACACTTCTCGTTCGAGTATTTCAAGACCACTAGAATTTTAATTTTTTTTTTTTTTACCCGCACGGTAAATTGTCAATACTGAACTTCGAGATCAATTTTAATGAGCTACAGTTCACAAACATTAATTCTGTATTATAAATTTCATATGACTGCAAATTCAACGGTATCAATTTACTTATGTTTAATTTACAATACAAGGCCAAAATTCTACTAACTATGAATCACTAAAATTAATCTAGAGACTCAGTATAGATAATTTACTGTGCAAGAAAAAAAATATAAAAAAAAAATCAAAATTATATTTGTCTCACAAGTCGAATAGCTTTTCTGTATCCCCATATGTACAGAAAATCCAAGGTTTTGGGGTTATGACTATTGGAGCTTTGATCCCTTTAAATTTAATGGCATTACTTCACCTTGGGAATATATATATATATATACACCCCCAAATTTTCACGGTAGATTAGATTCAAATCTTAAGAACAAACAACAGTAAGTTTTAGTTTTTCTTCGGAAAAAAAAAGGTTTAGTTTGGAACTGTGGGTCTAACCTAATTGTTAGTGCGATGTGTTGTGAAAATTTCTATCCGGACAGATGTTGATAGGAGAGAATTACCTCCTATTGTGCATTAAATACCTCAGCTGAATTTAAAAAAAAAAAAATTATTTTTAGAGGGTATGATTACTTATACAAGTTGTTCTCAAGTTGCTATGAGAGTAAATCACTTATCTTTGAATAATTGTAGTAAGTAGTACACTTTTAACAGAATTTTGTTGTTGTCGTAAGGCATGTATTTATTAGGAGGGCCAACCAAGTAACTGATTGGCTTGCTCACTACGAACATCAATTCTAGTTCGACACATGTATGTTCTTGATAGGCTACTTATAGTACTTTCAGTTTTGCTTTCAAGTTATAGTAGTGGGGAGGTGTCCAAAAATATTTTGTATGTAACATATCATAGCTAATATGTATATCCAATTTATATTTTTGGATTAATAGTACTTTGACTAGATCTTTTACCCTTCTATTACCATTCCTAACCCTTATTCTAACTCTCCTCCTCTCTTTTTTCTCTTCCTTTGCCTCCTTCCAGCCACTACTTTCTCTCTATCTTAGTATCATAGTACTTTCTAATTATCACCACCCTCGTATCCTCATCGACTAGTAACAATGACACCAGCACAATGCCTCAAATCAAAGCCTCATCTCCACATTTTTCGATCTTCCTCTCAAGTAATAACTAATAAGATCTTGTCTTTGATCGTTCGCAATTTGCCTTCTCATAGAATTTTTCCTAAGCTTCAATAGCACTTTTTTTTTTTTGGAATAAACTTAATATATAATTTGACACCTAATGTTTGGCCATTATTCCGAGTGAAACCTAATGTTTACGTGTATATAATTCAACACCTCACGTTTTAATTTCTTGAACAAGTTAACACCTAGCCATTTGAATGGAATACATGCGCCGTTTAGGTAACCAAAATGATAATTTTCAAATCTAATTTTATCTTTCTCATAAAATCCGTCCACTAGAAAACCAGGGATCTCCAATCACTACCCACCTAAAACAGCATCGATAAAGTTGGATGTTTATACCAGGAGGAAGAGCTCGTCAAGAGGAGGCAATTGATGTGCTCATCACCTCTAGGCGGCCACCAAATCAACTGAAATTCGCGAGAGATACCTCAGTAGCTTAAATTGGAATCGTCAAATTTTGTAGCTTTTTGGTTATTGGTTGATGGATTTAAGAGCATATTTAAATTCCACTCATCATGAGCTATGTTTTGATACTAAAATTATCATCAATTGTTGGCCAAAAAACAAGAGATGATGTTAGGTCGTTGGGTCGGCACATTACCTAAAACATTGTTGCAATTTTCAAAAAATAAAAAGTTTGGAGGCTTACTGAAATCTTGAATTTAGTGGGAAGCAAATTAGTCTTGGTTTTGTCTTTTCCCAATATTGAAACTTTTCTCTTCCTCTCAAAAAAGTTATATATAAAAATTTTTATGTTCGCTCTTTTATCATTTTGAATTTCTGCCTGTAAATTTATGGGGAGAATTACGCTAAAAATTTTGATCATAACAAACTTAGCTTAAAAAATTAAAAATTAATATAAAAAAGGCTTTTAGAAAAGAATTTTTAGAAGAAACTCAATTCATCTCCTCTTAAATTATGTTATTATCTGAGACAACATGTATGTATACGGAAAAATTATATATATATATCAGAGTATCAATAATGAGCATCAAAATAATTATATTATCATACTATCTTAATTTTCAAAACTTGCAACGCACAAGTTTTAATTAGAAATAAAGCAATACTCATTTAAATAGGATACAAATCGTATAAGTTTAGTTAAGATGCCATTTAAGTTGACTAATTACTCCTTAAAAAGTAGGCTTAAATATCTTTTTCACTCCAAATTTTGCCCTTTTTTTTTAAATTTTCATCCTCATTTTAACTTATTTTAAGAATCACTCTCAAGTTATCTCAAGGATTGAATTTGTTATAACTGATTTACAGAGTTTAGAATTGGTCAAAAGATGAAGAAACAATTTGTGGGATGAATATTAATTGAAATTTGATATAATAGTATAAGTTAGATCATCTAACTACTAAGTAAACTTTGGTTAACCATTTTAGGCCAGTAAATTTGAGCCAAGTAGTTGATAAATGCTATTTAGGTGGATCATTTTAGAGTCTTGTGATTAGACTTCTGTCTCTGCATGCTGTCACAGCCCCGGACTAGATTGTGACACAATTGGACCAAATGAAATCTGACCTTAAAAAACCAACTGCAGACAGTTGGAGAAAGTGGATGATGTTTGAATTATTCAAGACTTTAAGGAAGATTTTATGAGGTGTTGCCGGTGAAACCGTCACTAATGCAGTTGTTATTCTCACTTGGAGCTGAGCTCATGAACTTTCGAAACCAGAAGGTCTTCATGGTGGTTGCTTCAAACATGCTCATGGTTGACAGTGGGCATGTCAAGTAGGAAATCCAATCGGTAGGAAGGTGGCTCAAGACTAGGGTTGGGAATGGCGAGAAGAAGATGCAAATTTCAGTTTAGTCCTTGAAATTTGTGTTTTCTTCTTAATTAATCATTTTTGTTTAAAATTAGTATTAACTAAGGCCCCTATAGTTTTAAATGTTATTTAATTTTAGGCAAAATTTTTGGTTGAGGGTGTAAATTAGTAAGTCAAAAAAAAGTTAAGGGTGATTTTTTAAATATGTTGAAAATTAAAAAAAAAAAAAAAAGAAGAAAAAAGCTAACCTAATGGATCTCTATAACACGTATGCATTTTGAATTACTAATATTAATATGGATTCACAATTATTATAGATTATTAATACTATATTAATATATTATGTATAATATTATTCTATAAAATAGGCTAACAAATCTTATTCAGGAAAATAATTAAGAAAAAATTCAAAAATTTATAAAAATAGATAATTAAAATATTTTCGTTGTCATAATTATTGTTGAAAGCTTATTGTCAAAAGTAGACTGCTTCTGTATATAAATCCGCTTCATGCTTTTATATTTTGAAGTCCACAAAAGCAACAATATCATATTATCATTCATTGCTTCATCTTCATCTTATGCCAATGTGCCAACCCCATCATCTCCCATTCAATTCAACAATTTACGTTTAATTATTTTCATTAAGCTATATATCTCAAGTCTTTTTCAATAACTTCTCTAGTTTTTACCTATCTATATCAACATGTCATTAATGTATATACTGATTTTGTTTGTACACTTGTTATACGATATTTTAATAATTCTTTTCAATTTATTAAAATATAATATTTGAATAAAATTTTCTTTTATAATATAAATATAAAAATATATTTATTATTATCAAGTAAAAAAATATATAAATATCAATTAAAATAATATTTAATTATAGAATGTAAATTTTTATACTATTATATTTATATTAAAAAATTATTATTGTGGAATTTATAATTTTTTCAACATAATATGAATTTTAAAAAATAATTATGAATAGAAATGAATTTGAATTTTAGTGTCATATCTATAAAATATAATTTTAGTTTATTGGGTTTTTTTTAGAAATAAGGAAATAGCTTTTTCGACTTTTTATTTTATTTCAAATTAGTAGAATAAAAATCTTAATTAATAATTTTACAATAAATTCATGTGGCCTTTTATTTGACTGAAAATATTTTAATTTAAATAAACAATATTTTGTAGTAAATTAAAAAAACAATTACCAATCATATATGTTTGATCTCAACTAAAATTTGAATTAAATAATAATTGTTTAATAAATTTGTGAAATCTCACATCGAATATTGATTGAGATTTGATATGATATATAAGTTTGACCAACTAACTACTTAATCAACTTGGGTTAACCATTTTAGGTCAATGGACTTGGGTCTAAGTAGTTGGCGAAAGCAGTTAGGTAGATCATTTTAGAGACTTATGCATGCTAGTCGTGGCCCCCAAACTGGGTCGTGACAAAATTATAACTTATATTTATCAAAAAATTATATATATATATTAAATTTTTATTTTTTAGATATACTTTATTTAATTGTTTAAAAATTAAGTTTTTAGTGGAACCACAATAATCAGGTTTTAGTGTTTGAAATTCTGTCGGTATCGGGTCAGTTTTAGTCGTTCTCTTCCACTTGGCATTGAGAAAAATCCGCCACTAAAAGTAAAAGATTAGAAAATAGATATTAGTGTGTATTAAATATTTTTTTAAATCACTGAATTAATCACCATGTTCTTTTGAATGAAAATTAATCTATATTCTTTATTAAAAAAAAAATTAATCTCCATTCAACTCTAAGGTGTAGGTGAGTTAGTAAGGGGTTTTAATGGCTTAAGTAAGGTTGTGGGTTCTAAATTTTTTCTTTTCTTTTAAATAGTCCGATGGATTGTGTGTACAGAGTCTTGAGATCAAATGAAGTGCGTTACCATGTTCAGATTTTAGTTTAGTTTTGCAATTAAGTCAGAAAATAAAGTGTACCGTTTGATTTGCATTCGTTTTAAATTTGTAATATAGAGCCAAGCTCTAAAAAATATGACACACTGTATTTAATCTTGAGGCTCTATATAAAAAATCCATCGGACTATTTTCAAAAATAAAAAAGTATAACTTTGAAAGTCTAGAAGTCTCGAAGAGAGACTTCTAGCCTTGTTGTTTTCATAAATAGCGTATTGTTTTAATTAAATATGGAAGGTTAATGGGTCGAATAAGTACTATGGAGTGCACAATTGGAGGTGGTTCTTTTTACATGCTAAACAATAAGGTAACCTTTCTCTCATAAACATGCACACCAAATTAGTGACAATATTATTTTGAAAAATCGAACTCAATACTTCTCACAAAGGTTAAAAAATCAATTGAATCACATCCAGTTGTCTAAATAATGTATTTTTTTATATTTTCGTTGAATTGTTTATTTGAACTCAATTAATTTTCAATTCTTTCACTTTTTTTTTTAAATAACATTTTTAAAAGTGAGGACACTGAAATTTAAGTTTTAGAGACTAACTTTGGGTTGATTCTGGAACATTCATGTTTTCAGTAGAACATTAGGGATATGTCATATGTCTTAATTACATATGTTGAATAGGTTATGATTGATTGAGAGCTACAAAAAATATTGTCTGAAATTTCTACAAATTAAACTATGCCAACCACTTTGGTTGTAATGCTGAAAATATGTTTGCCTTTGGCATTTATAACAAAATAACTTACTCCGTAAATGACTTTTTTTTTGTGGCATATAATTTTTAGTTCTTTTTTTTTTACTTTTTTGGTTTAATTCGATGGCCTAGAGTATAGAGAGAGCTGAGATTGTTGGTGAAAATATTTATTAAAGGATATAGATTGATCACTACTCTTCCATCTAACATGATTTAATAGTTTTGAAACTATGTCAAAATTTTAAAAGTTTTTCAACTATAGCTATGGAAAATTCTATAGCTAGTGGTTTGCAATCAAATTTTCTATTACTATTTATTTCAATCTCTAATTTTCATAGAAAGTATTTTGAACATTTGCCATGAAAATTATGCACCAAATAAGTGCTAATATTGTGGTTGACAAGAATCGAATATCCTACAATTTTTGTAAGGACTAACATTATGGCTGACAAGATCGAATTTGAGACTTCTACATTCTACAATTTCCATGGAAATTAAGATGATCAACAGGTCACACTTAATGGCATTATAGAATGTTTATTAGCATAACATTTTGGGAAACTAAAAATTTGACACATTACTGACACTTAGCTTTAGTTAAGGTGAAATTGAAAGAAGTCGAGTTATTGTTTTCTTTTTGATAAATTATTTCAGGTCCTAAGATTTTGGCAAAACTGTTCTCAGGTTCTCCTATTTTTAAAATTAGACCTTTAGGTCTTTTAGGTTTGTACCATTAAACTATCAGGTCCTTTCATCTATTTTTTTTTTCCCGTTAATTAAGAGTAAAAATCTTGGAAAAATTTTCTTTTGGGTCCCTAAAATTTTGGTAAACTGCTCTCAAGTTTTTATGTTTTCAAATTAGATTTTTAGGTGCATTAGGTTTGTACCATTAGGTTATCAGGTCTTAAGTACACCGTTCAAACCATCACCAACACCATCGTTCTACTTTCCCAATTATAGTCTCATGAACTTAGAGTTACAGAAAATCCATTTTATTCCGTTTTCCGATTTCATTTTGTGCTTTTGATTTTGTTTTTATCACTGGCTTTGATTTTCTTTTTCTTTTTTTTTTGTGCAATTTCATTTGGCAATTTTGATTTCCTTTTTTGATTATGGTGATGGTAAAAGAAAGAGAAGATGGTACAATGGGTAGAGAAAGTGAAGGTGCTAATGGATTTTGAACAGAAAAAAAGAAGCATTTGTGGTTTGCAAAGTGAAGGTGCTACTGGATTTTGAATAGAAAAAAAAGAGGTATTTGTGGTTTGCTGAAAATAGTGGGGTTTCGATTGAATTTGTGGTGGAGGCTCAATATGAGGATTTGATATTCTAATGGTGTGAAACT